>SRPY01000198.1:0-47194 GCA_018360145.1 Claviceps africana
CTCTGCAGCGTTTCCCCTCCCCCCCCCCCCCTTTTTTTTTTGTGGGTGAGTACGCGTCGTTCAAAAGAGGCCGTAGGGAGAGGAGGCTCTGACGATGAGATGGCTACCGAATTCCGTGCCTTTTTTTATTTCCTCTCCGGTTTCCCTTGTGACGACTTCTTCCGTTTCACCCCTCCCTGCCCTCCCCTTTTGACGCAGTCGCCTAATAAACATGCCACCGCCCGGGACTCGGGACATCGTCAGCCCCCACCGCGGTGCAGGGAGCGTCATGCATGTCTGTCTGCATTGCATGCATGCTGGATGGGCTTGCTTGCAGACGAGACGCTTTTCTGGCACGGACCGGTCCATTTATGATATGTGCTTGTTTGTTTGTTTTTTTTCCGCCCCAGACTCTCGTCTCGTCCTGGCTATGATGCTCCCCCCCCCCTTCCCCCCTTGGATGCATACCTCCCAGGCCGTGATGCAGATTCACTCGTGGAGAAATCCATGTGGCACGTACAGACGGCATACATCCATGACGGGACACGCGCAAACCTGTCTGTTCTCGGAATCCCCATGGCATGTTTTGGCCTGCCACGACATGCGGATAACCGTACATCTGCACATACATGCATACATGGCAAGGCAGTCTTTGCCAAGCACGTACAGCCACCACCGCCCCGGGACGTGTACATGGCCCAGATTGCCGACATGTGCAATCCGTTGCACACCAGGGTCCAAATGATCAGTCTGGCCCAATCGTGCCCCTTGCCTCGCGCATACACGTGCGGCACGCTCCCCCTCGGTGAGCAAATCTCCCGAGACGGGGCTCATGTGTTATCCTGCTGACGAGTCTACGGGGACCAGGATAGACGACGTCGACGACGACCAAACAAGCTCATAATGTGCAGGCTTCTGCCCTTTTTGGCCCAGTCTGTGCCCATGGAGAGCTGGAAAGGGCCGAGGAAGGCCAGGACAGGCCGGTAAAGGCCGGTACAGGCCGGGACATGGCAAAACGGCGACAATGGAGAGACCCGGGGTCCATGAGCATCATGACCCCTTTCCCCTGGCCCGCCTGTGCGTATCGTCACTGTCGTGATGCCATCATCAGGTTCCCTGTCGCCGTCGCCTTCGCCGTCTTCACTGTTCGCAAAAGGGGGGAGAGCATCTGAGCTGGGGATGGCGGCTCATTCAAGTTGCCGACGTTTCGGTTCTCAACAGCGTTGAAAACAAAAAGGCCCTCACACGGCCATCGCCTTCAGAGACCCCTAATCTCTTTGCCCTGACACCAATCCGTTCTCCTTTGATTCCTGTTACCAAGCTGAGGTGGAAGAAATGAAGAAGGAAATTGAAGAGAAGAGAAGCGAAGCGAAGCGAAGCGAAGCGAAGCGCAGAGTAGAGGAGAGCCACGATAATCGGCCCGATTGATCGTGATATATGACATTCTCCCGTCCCCCCTGACAGGGGAATCCCAATACTTTATGCATGTCTCATCCGCCCATCTTCGACATTCGTCGCTTATAAGTCCTGGTCCAAAGAAATTTGTCCTGTTGCCGCACCAACGGCAACCATGTGTCTATAATGCTGAACCATGTAAACATTAATGGAAATGGTGCAAGTTTAAAAATGCCAGACACGGAAAAGTTGAGGCAAAAAATCAAAATACAATACAATGACAAACACACAAAAAAAAAAGAAGAAGAAAAGAAGAAGAAGAAGAAAAGATAGAAACGTCTCGACCCCCGACGTAGGCCATAAGCTCATACGACTTGTAGACAGATATTCATGGGATTCTTGTAAACAACATTGACCGTCTTGGCCGTCGGCAAGGCAAGGCAAGGCAAGGCAAGGCCCCAACCAAGACAGGAGCTCATCTCGAACCGCTTTTGTGACTGTCGAAAAGATCGAGACACTCTTCTAAAACTATAGGCGCAGACCAGTTAAAAATAAAATCCGTAACGAAAACAGAAGACAAGACAAGAGAAGAGGAGGGAAAAAAAAGTCAGTCTCTCGAGAGTCGTTCGTATGCTTGGTGCTTTGTAAGCTGTGATTTACCTGCTTCGATTTGGTCTTCCCACACGCCATACTGGTAGTCTACTAGGCCATGGCGCTCGAACCCGTCACATAGTCGAATCAGCTCGTCCCCCATCTTCTGGACCGCTTCTTCCGTCATCAGTCTCTGCGATCGTGAAATTTGCTTGCCTGATGACATGAGCTCCTTCTGCTGGTAGGCAAGGGCGAGCCAAGCATGGTTGAAGTCATTCCAGAGTCTCAGTCTATCTTCATGCAGCGCGTGATTGTCCTGATGCAAACCTGAGCAGTTTTTCCGTTAGTTGGGCCTGTGTTGCATGCCTTTGCTTTTTTTTTTGTTTTTTTTTTTACATAATTGCTCTTTCTTTCTTTCCTTTCTTTTTTTGTCCCTTGTGGCAATCGAACGGCGCTTGGGAAAGATGTTTTTTTTTTGTTTGTTTTGGGAACAGGAAATCCAGAGAGTTGCGCCCTTGATTCAGTATTCTTACCCAACTCGACGACCTGTGACAGCAACCAGGCAGATATTTCCAGTAGAGTTTCCAGAGCCTCTTCCAGCTGGCCCAAGGATATGTCCTGGAAGACCATGCCCAGTTGTCGTCGAAAGCTGACCCATTTTTCCGCGGCTGCCTCTTCGTTGGACATCAAGTCTCGCGTTTCTGTCGCGCCGGGATGGGGATGTGAACTGCTCGATTGTTGCTCGTGGTGCAGTTCGTTGATGCTAGGCATACTGCTCGAATATGGCATGCAAGGAGCCTGGTGCTGGTTCTGATGATATACGCTGGGCGTGTTGCTCGAACCGTGATGACCCGATGCCCGCAGCGGTGTGCCAGTGTTGCCCGCCGCCTCCGAGGCGAAATAGGTTGACGCGACGTCCGAAGGCATCATCTGCATTGCTGCATGCTGCCGCGGTGTAAATTGCTGCGTGTCATAGACGGATGGTTGTGCTGCCGCATGTGGGACGTTGTACATCATCATGCCATGACTATAACTGCCCATCCCTTGCCCTTGGTTTCGCGTCTCGTTTTCATAATCGGTCCCATATGCTAGCAGGTTGGAAGATATTGCTGGGACGTGACCAGACGAAGATTCCTGGTAGTAGTTGCTGTAATTGCCAGAAACTCCCATGCTTCTCGAGGTCGAGGTGCGCAGATTTAGGGGTGCTGGGCGGTATCTGTGTGTGTCACTGCCAGCAATCGAGCCTCCTTGTGTTGCCGGAACGTGCGGCGGATATTCAGAGTGTGAAGTCTTGTGAACGGGATGCTCGCTTCGTCCCTCATCTTGAGGAGGATCGTCCATAACACGAACTTTGCCCTCACCATCCAGCCCTCTTCAGTATGTCCTTGGGTTACAGATGTACACCGTGTGTGGACCGAGGGACAAGGCCGACAAGAAGAAGGGGGAGGAGGAGGAGGAGGACACAAGAAGAGCCAAGTCACAGGATGTTTTTAGAAGTTCGACCGCAATCGACAGCATTTGGAAAAAAAAAAAAAAAAAAAAAAAAAAGGGTTTTTAAGAAATTAAGGGGGGGGGAAATAAGAAGGCAAAATCAGAAAGTAAAAAAGCCGTGGCAGACCAACGCGTCCTTCAACAAGAGTACCGGTCCTGCGTCTATGTATATATGTTTGTATATGTGTACGTGTGCGTGCGTGCGTGCGTGCGTTTGTCTGTGTCCGTGTCTGTGTCTGTGTGTGTGTGTGTTTGTAGGTGTGTGTGTGTGTGTTTGTAGGTGTGTTGCGCGCGTGTGTGTGTACTTGTGCGTTTGTGGCTGCGGTGTGTAATGTGTGACTGATGCGTTATTACCAGGCAATTGTCCAGAGCCGGGATGACATGAACTTGAACTCTCTTGCAGGAGCCAGACGCAGGATTCAGTCAAAGGCCTTTATCCTCGATTTCGACGTGAAAGATGCTGCGCCAGCGTAAGGAATATCTAAAGGTTCCGACGCTTTCGAGAAATGCTCCGAGCTGTGTGTGAGGACGAATGAAGTTGGGAAGATTCTTTCGTGGTGCTGGAGCAAGTCTATCGGCATAGTTGTAACCTCATGTGTCATGTCATGCGAACTCCCTGGAGGATAAACTGGCTGTTGAGATGGTCTCGAGTTGGCATGAGCCCTTTCGTCCTTTAGTTTCCCCAATTCGTGCCTCCAACGTGAATCGGTCATTCATGTCCTGGGTCGCGCATCGCAAATATGCAAAAAGTAGCAGAGTGGTACTTCAAGATGTACTTGAGGGCCCTGGCCGTCAACCGTCAGATTAGTGCGATAATGCCCGGTCTTCTTCAAGATGTACGAGGCTGCAAGCACAGCCTTTGATGACTCGTGCTCCAGATCGGCAGTCAAGAGGATTCAAGGCTCAACCGCTAGCAGAAGACGATCTCTTCTCCCTGCCAATTTTCCGATCTGCGAGAGTTGCAGCAAGGACGACACCAGGGATTCCAGTGGCTGATGAAGACAGACCGAGTCAGTGTTTAGACGAAATGCGATGTCTGATCAATCAGGACTGTTGGGAATTGTAATGCTTAAAATAGGGACTCAGGCAGACCTCCGGTGCCAATCGAGCAGTATATCAGAAGGAAGGCAAACAGAGATGGTATGGCAACGGCAGAGGTTGGGGCGGGAAAAGAAAAAGAAGAAAGGACCTGCTACCTGAGAATTCGACACCGTGAGGATGGATATGAATGGGGTCTTATACATCCGACACCATATTGGCCGTCCGATCCATTGGCTTGGGGTCCAAGCTAGCACGGCAAAGAAAGAGGCCAAAACATCAGGGACGTGTGTGTGTATGGGACCTTTTTTACTCTACTTTCAAGGACAGAGTGTGCCATGTTTGGAAGAACTAACAGCTCAGTAGACTCCGTAGTCAACGGAATGAACTGGTACGGCAACCCAGGCTGAGCTAGGCATGACACGACTGGACGCGAGGGCACGGATGACACACCACGGCTTGGGTGGGATGATTCAGATTGTGACCCAATGTTATGGATAACTCCAGTATCCGGGAAAAGGGGCCCAAGTCAAACAACAAGGTTATGTTCGACGTCGTGTGTGGACGGCCGAACGTTGGCTGCAATGAAAGGTAAAGTGATTTCAACACAAGAAGGCCTGAGGCTTGTGTCAAGAGCAACAAGATTCTGCGTGAGCTGTTTTCCGCGGCCGCCGAGTCGCCGACACACACCTCGCTGTCCTGCTGCAACGGGGGAACAAAGAGGGACTTTCTGGGCTGATGATTTCGTGGCTTGTAACGGGAACGCGCGACGAGGTCGACAAAGCTGCAGGCTGATGGGGAGAGAAGGGGGGAAGATGGGGGGGGCGGATGGAAGTCGAGAGCAGCACACTGTTTCTTCGTTTCATGCGCCTAGCCAAGGCTGTGGATGGTCAGACTGCTGTTGACGCAGGGTTCGGTGTCAAGCACGGCGCTCCGCCAGTCACTTGGCGCGCCGCGCTCGATCCGCAATCCCCATAGAGACGGCAAGGGAAATGCTATCTCGTTCGTCTGGGGCATCCTCCAATGTATGAGAGCTTTTGCGGCATTTTCCCTACCAACTAGAGTCGGTCCCAATCCATGCATGCTTGGAATTGGTAGCGCTGCGAGAAACAATGGGATTGTCACTCGATCCAGAATTGAGCATCACAAGCTCGTAAGAACTGGGCCGCCCGACGAGGCCAGAAGCTCAAGGGGAGCATAAATTGACCAAAGCAGACAAGAAGGGATGTCAAGTTCCAACTTGGGTCAGTGAAGAGACGTCATTTTCTCCCTGGTGAGATAATGAGCAACGGCACATGAGACAGCACCCCAGCAACATTTCGCTGCAGGAACCATTAGGCGTTGGTGCCCAGAGCGAACGGGCCCGTTCTAGCTTGTCGGGCCGCCGATGTGGCTGGGAGAAAGAGAGTTTCTGTACATACATAGAATAAATATGTGTACAAAAGACATTGAAAATTGGAATCGTCGTCGCTCAAAGGGTCATCGGCATGGATTTGACTTTATCGGTCTAAATTAGTAAAAAGGGACGGACGGCCGGCACCGACCAAGACCCCGGAGTATGGCCCTGTTGTAGTTCCTGTCTGGTCTGGTGCGTGCTGGAGAAGCTGTGGTGCCACAGAATAGCCACACGGTGGATGCATTCGGACTGTGCAGCGCGGACCGCGGAGGCTCTGCCACACTAGCAGATGCCGCCGGCCAGGATAAAATAGCAGAAGCAAAGGACGAAAACAGGGGGGGAGGGGGGGGGACACACCGGTTTGGATGGCCTTCGGATATGGAAAAGCCATTATTTGAGGATTGTGTATGAGATGTCTGCTCGCTTTGTCCCGGCTGCTTCGGCACCGGACCCAGGAATGGCGACGAGGACTTGTCGGGACTCGGTACTTGGAAGTGAGTCGAGGTGCTCGTATGGATGAGTGCATCGCCCTCGACATGGACGATCCTATCTTTCCAAAGCAGAATCTTTGCAGACGGCGACCGCTCCTGCAGCTTCGGGGAAGTTTAACAAGAACTCGCCATCCACAGCCACAGGTCAGTGACCTCACAGCCGGAGCTATTTTGCCTAGGTTTGACACGAGCGCGGATGGAGAGAAAAGCTTAATTATGCGGCGCGTTTTGGCGTGTAGACGGGCCGCGGGACGGACGGCCGTGCGGTCCATTCCACATAACAAGCTAATAATTAGTGCCTGACTTTTGTAATACTAGTTGACCTCATACATATGTACGTCGGCGAGCTGGGAAGTGGGCGTTGCTGACTTCTAAGAATAGGAGCCCTGGCAAGTAAGTACATATAAGTGTCCCGGCCCGTACATATTGTACATGTAACGGAGAGCGGGTTTCTGGCAGTGGCGGAGGGGTGGAAATCGTGTGGGCGCCAACAAGGCGACTGACAGGGGGGAGACCTTGCTTGTCCTTTCCGCCTGTCCTCCTTCCAAGAACAAGCGCGAATGAGACCTTTTTTTTGTGGTAGGGAACGTCCGTTGGTTTCTTGTGGAGAGCAGATGAGAATTTCAAGGGGGAGGGACAACGACAGACGGATCGAGAAAATTGCCCTGGTCAGAAGTCAGAGGCAAGATCCATGCTAGTTCAACAAAATTTCTTCCGGAGCCGTATGTACTTACTGGTAGCAGTACCTCTCTGATGCAGCCGCCGCTATACTAACATGAGGCATGTCGGTTGAAAGAGAACCAACGAGGACAGGATAGCCCTTGCGATGTTGCCATGCGGTCGTGCTGCGTTTGATTATTCAGGTAGCCTGAGGTAGGCAGGTAGGGAGGATGCGTCACTTGATAAATTGCATGTATTTGGGGACTTGACTGAACTTTTGACCCGATAGCTCTTTCCTCGAGTCCCTCGAACTAGTTCGGTCATCCAATCACTCTCTGCCTGACTCGTCCATCACGGGACATGAGCATCAACTGCCAGCTGTGCCAGCTGTGCCAGCTGTGCCAGCTGTGCCAGCCAATCCAATCCAATCTGGCCAGACTGGTAACATCGGAGCTTAGGGTTGCTTTATTTGTGCTTGGCACGCGATCAGCCAGCGTCTCGGCGGCTCGGAACTTTTGACTATTTTGGCGACGTCCTCATCTCTCCCGAGTCTAGAGTCCCAAATCCAGAATAAACCTCTTCCGCTGTGCTTCCTCGAAATGCCAAAGCAGCGCGCGCTTGGTTCAGAACTGCCATCATTCAAGAGTGTCTGCACCTGACGAGAAAACCATGGTACTTCAACCCCAATCAAAAATAGCACTACTTGCGTTGACGCAGATTTCTTGGGCAAGACGTGCCAAGCAAGACGCAAGATGGTGTAAACGCAGCGGGCTAACAATCCAAGGGCGCAGCTTTGGCCGCCTTTCAAGTTTCCAACGTTTTGCGGCAACCTTACGGCAAATGACTTCAACAAGGGCGTTCGCGTCCAACGTTCTACATGCACATACTTCCTTATGTAGGTACTAGGTACCTACATACTGTATGAAGTACGTTGCACATGAGCATCGACGCCAAGGAATTCGCTCCAAATGTTGCTCGACGCATTTGGGCATCTACAGTGCCATGTCATGTCGCGCACTTTACTTGGTTGGCTCTCCGGAGTCCACCACGTCTGGCATCTCTGCAATGTTCCCCCTGAAAACGGTTCTTCAACGGACCTATATTGCAGTAAATCACACACAACAGACCAAACATACACAGCGTGCATGGATGGAAGCCCGCGGCAGGCCGACTGACATATACAAGGGTTCGTAAGTAACTCCGATACTTTTACGCCAGAATTACATGGCAAAATGTTCGGAATGACCTGGCTTAGTACCCGTACATACATAAATAGGAGTTCGAGTCCGACTTTAAAAAGCACGGCGCATAGACAACGTTAAAACACCGCATCCCCTTTCCCCGCCCCTCCTCCTCCTCCTCCTCCTCCTCCTCCTCCTTCTTTTTTTTTCTTTTCGTTGCGCAAATTTCAAGGCGGGCTGTTCAATTGACCAAACTAGATGTCCTGAGCCAACAACGGTTCATTCATTCTCAGAAACCACACTACAGGCTGAATTGCGCCTTTCCAACTGCTTGTCCACTGCCGACAACCCAATAATCTTCACATCGGACGCCATACGACAGGGACAAGAAGAAGCAAGCTTAGGCCGACATGCATAGACGTTTAATTGTCAGCATTGTTCTCGGAAGGCTCTGCCATGAATCAGACAACCTCATTCGCCAGATTCAACGTCCTATTACAATAGTCATGCATGAAGACCAAGCAACAATGCAGCTCGATGGACCTGCAGGACATCAACTTTCGACAGGGTTCAGCCAATTCTGTGTCATTGACGCGCATGCGGATCAGGTCATGCTAGGCCCCAAGGCTTTCATCATAGAGGCTCTGGCCCTCCCTGACCTCGTCCTCCTAGCTAATAACGCAGTGGCAGACAAAACACCCATGATGGTATTATAGCTTCGTTCGGCGGAATGTCGTCGGCGGACTACGGATAAGCGAAATCGGGCATCTTTCTTACGGCCGAGTCAAGGATGGCCGCGCCGCTGGGTGGCTGCTCTTGCCCTTGAGGCGCACGCTCTGAGCCATGTTTCTGCTGGCTCCTCGCAGAGGGCAATGATGGCATCCACGGCCATATACGACGCGAGGACTGGAAACCCTTCCAACAAGAATTGGGTGGGTCTCATAACAACTCGGAAGCCGCGAATTCTCAGCCTTTCTTCCGCGGCCTTGGGTGGAACAAATGGACAGCTGTTGAAAACTGTAGCCAACTGTCTGTTGAGCCAAACCGAGGGAGTATTGCGCCTCAAATGTGGTACCAAGTGACAAAACTCAAAAAACGAGGAAAAAGTGTTTTTTTTTGTATTATGTCGTTTCTCACGTTACTCCCGCTCACGTCTTTTCTTTGCTAACCACTAGAACATCGGCAAAAAAGCTCATCTTGGTACGAGCGCCCCACAGACGAAGCCACAGGTACATCTCTCTCTTGTTCAGGAGAGAATCATTATAAGAGATGAGACTCCTCACTCCAACCGTATAGGCTCTTGAATCTCTGCATCCAAAGGCTTGCTCCTAATGTAATGTCCGCCCATGGATGTTTAACGCTTCCGGCGATGCGCCATGGAGGACTTAGCTAGTCCGGTGAAAAGTGGAAGGGGAGAAGGAAGACGGAGATATACATAGATTAAGGAAAGGAGAGATCGCCTCTTCCGCATGACACTTGCATAAAGTTCACATGCCGTGCATAGTCGAAGCCATTATGCTGCTGGCACAAACAACCCTTGCAAACAGAAGCCTGCCCCGTTTCACGAATGCCGCGGGGACAAACTTGATGCCATCAGTAGGGACGGCAACATCTAGCTATAACAAGCAAGAACATTGCTTTACTTTTGTTTCTCGGTATTGTGCACATTGCGCCAAGAGACAGGCTGAGACCAGGATGATTGTCGTTTCGTTGTCTTCACATTGGGCTTTTTTGATTGCGACAAACAAAAGGGTTTTTTTTTTTACAGTAATTCTAATTGCTTTCTGCATCGGCATGCCCATGCCGAGCGAGTTATTTTCTGGTACTGATATTGTCTATTCATCTGGGGCAACGGAAAATGGAGACCTCCATGCATGTGCACTCAATGTACATGCGTGGATAGTCGGCAAACACGTCGACTCCTACATTGTAGTTACTAACATGTGCTATTCCGGCGTCGAGGTTGGGTAGCTGCCAAGTTATGGTTACGTCTGAAAAAGACGTCACATCTTGGTCTGGTGGCCCTCTAGTTATGGATGACGGCATGCTTCTGAACAAGAGGGTTTGTTGCGCTTCATGACGAGAACGGTGTGACACATTGGCGAAGGAGGCACGAATGCAAACGCGATTGATGCGAACATGTGTCTGCGCAAAATGCGTTTAACGCTTGTGTGTCCGATCATACCATCTGCTACGGACAGACAGCAACCACACGCGAGCTAGTTGTTTCCCATTGAGCCCATCATGGTTTTAAAAGAGGAATGAAGGGAAAATGCGTCCACATCTCCTCCCCCCTTTTTTTATTCTCTCTCTTTTCAACTACAATTGTAGACCTTTTCTATAATACACTCCGGGAATATCCCCGGGGACGAAATGCGCCTTCTCGGCGAATAGAATGCGCGCACACTCCTGCTTGCCTTTGAAACAGCTCCAGACTATAGCAAAGCCTGCCTGCCATGCGCAAATTGAACAGGGGGGAGCATAGTTCTCGCATAGTTCTCGCATTGAACATTTTTATCGCTTAACCCATGCTGGCATTTTACGGGCCTTGACATGGCCGTGCTTCTTTCTCTCGACTGTTCTCGCGTCTCTTGTGATACAGCCGGCTAATTGATTTGTTTTACATAACGTCAGTAATTAATACCACGGGAAGAGAGAGGGGGGGGGAGAAAAAAAGAAAAAAACAGGGCAACAGCCGGTTTGTATCGTGAGTAGGTTTGGTGGGAGTGAAAATGATGCAAGATTTGCATACCTCTTCGCAAAGCCGTTTTCAAAGCCGGCTCATGGGCAAGCAAGGCCTTGGCAACAGCTAGTGTGATGGCCTCGGCCTGTCCAGTTGTCCCACCCCCTTCTACCAAAGCCCACACATTGTATTTGTCCAACCTCCCGGTCGCAGTCAACGCCCACACAGCACTCTCGCGGTCATGCACGCGACCAAAAGCTTGGTTCAGGGGCTTTCCGTTGACGAGAACCTCTCCTGTTCCCTCGACGACAAACGCGCGGGCCGTCGAAGCCTTTCGCTTGCCTGCACCGACAGCTCGTCCAAACTTATCGACGGGGATGGGGTTGGGCTTATTCAGCAATGGATTGATATCACGCGAAAATTCCTTAATAGCGATTTTGACCTCTGCCGGTCGCAGACTGGGCTCAATGAGATTCAGCCTCTTGGCCACTCGGAGAACATGGGCGTAATGCGACGCCTTGATCGGCTCGCCCATCTGAGCTCGCATTTCGTCCAGTTTTGTCCACGGAACTAGTGGTGCTTCGCTGGATGTGACGGTCGGCAGATGGTTGAAGCGGGTGAGGAGCTTTGATATTCGGATATACAGATCGTTGAAACGCGGCTCTCGGGAGAAGTACGAGGGAGTTGCTGGCACGGTGCGCGCGTGTGTGATGCCCTTGAAGGGGATTCGAGCAGCCTCGAGCAGGGCGTTTGAATCGACGGCATCATCGGCTTCGATGGTGGTGGTGGTGGTGGTGGTGTTGAGGGTTCTGAGGCAGAGAGAAGCCGGTTGCCTCCACGTATGTTGATGCCATTGTGGTCTGGAGATCTGAAGCTGCCTCGGGCACCAGAGTGGCCGGAGACCTTTTGCCAAGGCAGCCATTGTGCACGAGTTGCGGTCGTGACGGCCGTCGTGACGTGATGCTGCGAGTTTGACTTGCCTTGACGAGTGACTTTGACTTGCGCCAAAAGTCTGGACGTGGTAGAGGCTAGTTCTGCCGTCACGTGGAGATAAGAGACCGGTGCTAGCAGGAATCGACTGGAGAGCAAGTACAGTGGGCCTCAAGTACATCCAAACCCTTTTATGCTAAAACTGCATTGCAAAATGTTTAGGAATACCTGAACCCGCTGTACTATTCAGTAACTCACCCACCGCCAACGACCCGCCGCTCCCACGGACCAGCCACGCCCTCGTCGCGGCCCATTTGTTTGGCTCAAGACGGCCGCGGCTGGTGCGGGGCAAGTCGAGGCCCAACAAGCTCCACACGGCTTATAAAAAAAAAAATTCACGTTTGCTGTCCCGCTTTCTGCACTGCTTCCAACTCTCATCTACAATTTTCGTGTCTCTGATCAGCCGCGATCATTATCAAGATGGCTTTCGGTACTCTCTTCACTATTCCGGTAAGTTTCTCGAGACTTCCTTCTCGACCGCCTCGGTGCCTTTTGTCCCTCCTATGGTTTTTTTTTTTTTTTTTACGAATGTACGGAATGCATTCACTGACCGGCCGACTTTCTATGTTCAGGACCACTCCCGCTCCATCGCCATCCAGGCGATTGCGAAGGCCAACAACCTCGAGCTCAACATCAAGGAGGTCGAATTTGGCAAGGCTGAGGCTGAGCACCTGAAGGCCAGCGGCCTTGGCAAGATCCCCGCTTTCGTTGGCGAGGACGGCTTCACTCTGTCCGAGTGCATTGCTATCGCCATCTACGGTAAGCATGTCCTCGCACCAGCGTACTATCCCAGCGGCGTGGGGATCACGTTTTTTTCTCATGGTTTCTTTCTTTCTCTTTTTTTTCTTCAAAAAAAAAATGGCCGGTTTGGCATTGCGTGATGATTTAGCTTTATTTTATACAGTTATCCCTGTCTGAAATTTTTTTCCTGTGTGGAAAATGCCTAACTTCTGATCTCTGCCCGATCCTCTGCCTTTTGTTCTCTGCACAGTCTGCCCAAGTGTATACTTGTTTAGGCCGAATAGAATACTGACAAGATTTGATGGTAGTCACCTCCCAGAATGAGAAGACGACTCTTCTCGGCAAGACTAAGCAGGAGTATGTTTGAATTTCCTTTTCCAAATTTCCTGTCTTTAGGAGACCTGCCAGAAGTTGCTTATACCTTTTGTCTAGCTACGCCTCTATTTTGAAGTGGATGTCCTACTTCAATTCCGAGATCATCAATGCCCTTTTCGGCTGGTTTGGTCCTCTCATCGGCAGACTGCCCTACAACAAGAAGAACGTTGAGGAATCCTCCAAGACCTTTCAGAAGACTGTTAAAGTCATCGAGGAGCATCTCCTGCACAACACCTTCCTTGTCGGCGAGCGCATGACCCTTGCTGATCTTTTCTGCGCTCCTCTCCTGAACCGCGGCTTTCAATACTTCTTCGACAAGGAATGGCGCGAGCAGAACCCCAACGTCACCCGTTGGTACGATACCGTTGTGAACCAGCCCATCTACACTGCTGTTGCCAAGAAGCCTGACTACCTTGAGAAGCCTGCTTTGACCAACACTGCCCCCAAGAAGCCTGAGGCTCCCAAGGAGGCCCCTAAGCCTGCTGCCAAGCCCGCTGCTGCTCCCGCAGCCGAGGAGGACGCTCCTGCTCCCAAGCCTAAGCACCCCTGCGACCTCCTTCCCCGTGCTACCTTCCCTCTCGATGAGTGGAAACGTCAGTTCTCCAACAGCGAGTCGGCTGAGGCCCTGAAGTGGTTCTGGGAGAATGTTCCTTTCGAGGAGTACTCCATCTGGAGAGTCGACTACAAGTACAACGATGAGCTTACCTTGACTTTCATGTCAAACAACCTCATTGGTGGCTTCAACAGCCGTTTGGAGGGTTCCCGCAAGCACCTCTTTGGCAGTGCTTCCGTCTATGGCGAGAACAACGCCTCCATCATCCAGGGTGCTTTCGTCATCCGAGGCCAGGAGCACGAGCCCGTCTTCGATGTCGCCCCCGACTGGGAGAGCTACGACTTCAAGAAGCTTGACCCCACGAACCCCGAGGACCGGGCTTTTGTCGAGAACATGTGGTCTTGGGAGAATGGCATCACCGTCGACGGCAAGGAGTATCCCCACGACTGCGGCAAGGTCTTTAAGTAAATGCAGAGTCTGGACGATGGTGAAGAGAAAGACAGAACAGCTGCAAAGTACTTATGCGATTATGATAGCACATGGATGAATATAATGTCAGATGGGGTCAGATTGAAATTCAGGCCAGGATGAAAGGACAAAAGCGGTTTTTTATAGTCCCTTTGCGAAAATTGGATGACATTTGACGACAAACGGCGGACTGTTGTGTCGGCTCCCCCGTCGTACCAAGTAGCTATCTACCTGCTAGTAATAGTACCACGAAAGCGGACTGATGGACCACGTCGTCTTGAAAGTGATTGACAGGTCGATTGCACAGTTGGGTTCCCATGATGCAACCAGTGATGTATGTATTTGGTGGGCGCCGTGCTAAAGTTTGCGTGTGGTTTATGTGTAATGTACATGGGCTGCGTAGGTAGTTGCCAGCAAATGATTTTGTCCCCGGTCCACCCTCTCTGGCTACTCGGGTGAAAACGTCTGGACGGACTGATTCCCAAGTCTTTAAGCTTTGTGGGGGAAAGGACTTGGGTGTGTGTGCGCGCGTGCGTGTGTATGTTCATGTGTATTTTGAGAGAAAGAGAAAAGTGACGTGTAAGAGCACAAAAAGAAAAAGAAAAACACAGCTGGACATCAAGATTCTCCAGCCAGGGTATAGTCCGGATCCAGGGCAAAGGGCGTCTCCCGCATATATCGACTGACATTGGACTGATAACAAAGACGGTTCAGGTAGTCATGCACCTGGGGCAACACATTGGCGGGCTCGTCCTGCAGGCCGACGAACTCGGGAATGGGGAGGATGTTGTAGGGCTCGCTGCGGCCCTTTTCCGGCGAGTCATCGACCAGGACCGTGTTGGTCTGGTCCCAGTGGCCTCCATCAAGGGCATCGGGGTGCGAGGCCCTGACGTGGGGATCGTTCCACAGGTTCGACAGGCGCTTGTAGACCTGGACGCGGGCGTCGTAGTCGTTGGCGCAGAGACGGAGCTTGTCGCGGGCCCATATGACGACGCAGCGGCGGCGTTGGGCGTTCGTGAGGAGCTGGGAGACCATGTTGGCGACGTTTTGGGGCCGGGCCGAGGACCAGATGGCGAGGTGGAAGGTGTCGAGGCAGTAGTCGAGGAAATGCTGCGCGTGGGGTCTCTTGACGAAGCGGGAGGGGTGCCGGGCCGAGGGGCGGTGGAGCAGCGTGCCGTTGAGGTCGAGGACGACGAGGATGCGGCGCGGTGAGGGGAGCGTGGTGGGCGGCAGGAGGGCCTGGGTCAGGTAGACGTTCGAGGGGGAGGGGATTCCGCCGGATGCTTTGGAGGGAGCTGACCGGGGTCTGCGGAGGTTTTTTTGGGGGCTGTCGACGGCTGGACTGTATTTCATGTTTCCCTTTTTTTTTGAAAAGACGTCGTGGCGGTCAGGGGATGATGATGTCAGTTTTCTTCTTCTTCTTCTTCTTCTTCTTCTTCTTCTTCTTTTTTTTTTTTTTTTTTTTTTTTTTTTTTTTTTTTTTTTTCGTGTGACTGGTGTTTTCGTGGTGTGAAATCTAGCTGGCGGATGGAAGACGAGGACAACGGGTAGGAGAGGAGAAAGGAAAAACGCACGCTTCCGACGATGAGGCCGCCAAAGTCTTTTTCGACTTCCGCTTGACGCCCTTGTTCTTCTGTCCCTTTTTCTTCTGTCCCTTTTTCTTCTGTTCCTTTTTCAGCGCCGGCGGTTCAGGAGAGGGAGAGGAAGCCGTGGTGGCGGGCGTGACGGAATCGGCGAGAACATTGAGACTCGTCGGCTCGGAACGGGTGGGCATTGCGGGCGGAGGCGAGGTGGTGAGGCCGGATCGGTAAATACTTGTGGACGGGGGCCTTGGATCTGCGCGATGGGAGAAGGAGGGCTTTTGTTGTCGCGGCGCGGGGCCGAGGATGCTGATGAAGGAGCGTGAGAGTTTCGGACCGAGGTGGACGAGATGGCCATGGGAGCTGTTGGGTTTTGCGACGAGGGAGAGGGTTCGGGCTAGATATGGCGGTGGTTTGAGGCGAACCATGAAGACGTTGGCTTTTTTTGATTCCTTTTTTTTTCAAAGAAAAAAAAAAAAAAAAAAAAAAAAACACCAAGAATTGGCGAATAAGTACGGGTGGTTGGGATGGACCAATGGTTCTCTCTGGGAGTAACTGCCCGTTGGCTGCGAGGTGAAGCTCAAGTGAAATTTGTGTCGTCTGGTCCATACATGGACCTGCATGATTGCATGATGGAGGGGGCGGGGGAGTGTGTGCATTAGGTGGGGGGGGGGGGTGTCGCTTCCGTGGGGGTTCGAAGATGTAGGGTAGCTGGGATGATAAGGAAAGCCACGATGAGCGCCCCGGTTACATTCGATGGACAAGGAAAGTATGGCCACATGCTCCCTTAAAAAAAAGAAAAGGGAATGAAACACAAAAAAAAAATGTATCGTTATTCAGGCCTTGGCCCTACGAGGACGCCGACTGTGCAGCCTCCGCGACGGAACCCAACCCAGGACCCTGACACATCGTTTCACCTATCGATAGGCTGACGCGATAAGCAAGCATACGCCCTGTCCAATTAAAAAAAGAACAAGAAAAAGAGCAGACTCGACTTCACCTTGGTTCTTCCACGAGATCAGACCAGCATCAAAATCGCCCCATCGCCCAGCGCAGCGTCGGCTCTTTCGCAACACGCATCCAACAACGTTGCCGATTCCCGCAGGACGCAATGCCGCTCAAGCGCAAGGTGCCGTCCGTTGGCCTCGAGCGCCGCGTGCGACCCCGTCGGGAGGACAAATGGGAGCCCGAGCCGGAGCCCGAGTCTTTCTCCGCCTCGGAGCAGACCGACTCTGACGACGACAATGCCGAGGAGGGTTCCGAGGACGAGGACCAAGAGGAGTCAGAGGATGGATCTTCCGTGGTGCGTTTTTCTTCTTCTTCTTCTTCTTCTTCTTCGTCCTCTTCTTCTTATAATAGACTTCCCAAACTATACCACACCACCCTCCATGTCGCCATTCAACTCTTTCGAAACCCGTTTCACCCTCCCCCCCTCTCAACTAATAAAAAAAAAATAGTCCTCCTCGGAAAGCCACGCCCCCAAAGTCAATCTCTCGTCCGTATCCTTTGGCGCCCTCGCCCGCGCCCAAGCCTCCCTCCCCCTCGCCTCCAAAACCCCCCCGTCGAACCGAGAAACAACCACCGCCACCACCACCTCCTCCTCGTCCAACCTCCTCGCCAAATCCTCCAAACCCGCCCCCGCCAAACGCCCCTCCAAGCACGCGCCCCAGGAACAAACCTCGAAACGACCCGTGAGACGCCTCCGCGAAATCATCCCCGACCCGCGCCGCAGACCGCGCGACCCGCGCTTCGACCCCCTCGTCGGCAAGCTCGACGAGACCAAGGCCCGCAGGGCGTACGCCTTCCTCGACGACTACCGCGAGACGGAGATGGCGGACCTGCGCGCGCAGATCAAGAAGACCAAGGACCCCGCCGACAAGGACGTCCTCAAGCGGCAGCTCCTGTCGATGGAGTCGCGCAAGAAGGCGCAGCAGAAGAAGGACGAGGAGCGGGCGCTGCTGGCGGAGCATCGCGCCAAGGAGAAGGAGCTCGTCGCGCAGGGCAAGACGCCCTTTTACCTCAAGAGGAGCGAGCAGAAGAAGCAGCTGCTGGTGGGGCGGTATGAGAAGATGAGCAAGAAGCAGGTGGACCGGGCGATTGAGCGCAAGAGGAAGAAGGTTGTTGGCAAGGAGAAGAAGGAGCTGGGGCAGTTGGTGAGGAGGCGATGAGGGGAAGGAAGTGGTTTTTGTGTGTGTGTGTGTTTTGAGAATAAGCGGTCCTTTTTTTTTGATATATTTTTTCTTATTCTGGTTCCTGCATCTTTGTTGCGTTGAATACAAGAGTACGAGACATGACCCATGACCCGCTGCTGTATCTACGTCTCCAGGAAGCAAACATATGTTGAAAAAAAAAAAGGATATCTATATTTATTAAAGGGAAAAAAAAACCCCCGGCATGCTCTACGATACATAGCCCGACCTCCTCAAGCTCTCCCGAAACATTTCTTTGCAAGGAACCCTGCTCCCCAGCCGCGCGCACAGCAGAAACGCCCCGCTCAGCTTCCGATGCAGGCTGTACGTCTCCTCGGGCGGAGGCGCCAGCCTCTCCCGCAGCATGACGGGGATGAAGCCCTTGACGCGCTCCGTAATGGTCTGGTCCCGGAAGTCGTACACGTCGGGCGCCGAGTCGGCAAAGGGCTCCGCGAGGGTGAGAACGGACTGGGTGTGCGCGTCCAGCATGGCACGGCTCTCGTGGCCGGTCAGGTAGCCCAGGCTCTCCGAGAGGGCCCGGACGCCGGCCCGGTCGGAGCGGGAGGCCGCGTCGAGGAGCAGGACGTACTGCCGCACAAAGGCCTCGGGGTACTCGCGCGAGGCGCCAAAGTCGAGGAGGACCAGCTTGTGCAGCCGGGCGTCGTAGAGGAAGTTGGTCCAGTTGGGGTCCGTCTGCATGAAGTTGAACTCGGTCATCTCGCGGAGGCAGAGGCGCATCATGTGGGTGCCGATCCAGTCGCGCTGCTGCTGGGTCAGGCCCCGGACGCGCGTGACGCCCTCGCCGTCCATGAAGTCCATGGTGAGGACCTGTTTGCCGCTGGCCTCGGGGTGCACGTCGGGGGCGAGGAAGACGTCGTGCTCGCCCTCGAGGAGGCTTCGGTAGCGGAGCGCGCACCGGGCCTCGCGCTCGTAGTCGCACTCCCAGCCGAGTTCCAGACGGGCGTTGTCAATGGTCTTGTCGAGGTAGAGGCCCTTGGGGAGCAGTTTGGTGGCTCGGAGGAGGACGGCCAGGTTGTCGAGGTCCGAGTTGATGGAGTCGGCGACGCCGGGGAACTGGATCTTGACGGCGACGCGTCGGCCGTTGGAGCTGAGCGTGGCCCGGTGGACTTGTCCGATGGACGCGGCGGCCATGGGCGTCTCGTCAAACTCGCCGAACAGGTCGCGCCAGTTCTCGCCCAGGTTGCTGACGAGGACCCGGTCTCGCTGCCAGGCGGGCATGTAGTCTGCCCGGTCCTGGACGCGCTGCAGCACCTCCTGCATCGGAGCCGGGAGCATCTTGGAATCCTGGAAGCTCATCATCTGTCCGAGCTTGAGAGCCGCGCCGCGCATCCGCGACAGCTTGGTCACCATCCGCTCCATGTTCTTGCCGCTCAGCAGGACGGAACCCTCGCCGCCGCTGCCGAATGCCCGGCTGACGCTCTCCGTCATGGCGCCCCCCAGCATGCCGGCTGCGAGGCCGCCGTAGTTCCAGAGGCGGCTGAGCCGCGATGCCGGAACCTTGGATTCTCGCAGGACGTGTGCTGGCGTCGTTTTCCTTGCGGCACCAGCAACGTCGTTGGCCGGCTCGACCGCCTCCGCATGGGGTTTCGTGGACCGAGACCCAGCCTCGTAGTCGTTCTTCTCTGCTGCTTGCGGCGCGGGATCGCGGCCGTTGTCCGCTGATGCTTGTGTAGTGTCGGGAGACCCAGTTGGCTCCCGTGGCTGGGACGTATTCGATGAAGAGGCAGTAGGATCCCGTGACGACGCATCTTGCGCAGACGCTCTCGACTCTTCACCTGTAGAGTCTGTGGCTGTCGCTTCTGGCACGTCTGGCACTTCTGGCACCAAAGGTGCGGGATTCGGCCAGTATCGCAAGGGATGTTCCTTTGCGGGCGCTCCCGACTCGCGACGTTTCTTCGCCGCCGCAGCATCCCTCTTCCGCAGCGAACCCAATATCGTCGAACCATGAGTCGTATGGAAAATGTTGACGTCGACGTCGTCTGGCAGGTCTCGCTGCTCCGCAGCGTGCCGCATCGCCTCTTGCCTCCTCTGATAGGCCTGCGCAAACGCCGAATTTGCCGTCGCCGTCTCTCTCGGGGGGTTCTGTGCACTCGAAGCTGTCGCTGCCGCTGCCGCTGCCGCAGCCGTGGACGCACCGGTGGTAGTGGCGTGAGCCTCACTCTCTGCGAAGCCGCCGTTGCCCGTCGCGGGACTCTCCGCTCGTCGGATGGGCTCTTGGGCGCCGTCCGTCACCGGTGCTTGCCTGGGTTGGATTTCGCTCCGCCATTGCGCCGTCACGACCGAGGTTTTGCTGTACGCATCGAGCTGTCGAGCCCGGAGGGCGATGTGCTTGGCAGCGACGGACCGGGAGGCGCCCAGCAGCGCCGCGACGTCAATTGCCAAGTCAACGAACCTCATGAGGACCTGGACGCCTCTGTCGACCGAGGCACATCGGCACGAGAGCTGTGCGGAGCTGTGGTGGTGGTGGTGGTGGTGGTGGTGATGATGGTCCTTGACAAGGCAAAAAGTTGAGGAGGACGGACAGACAAGGTGGGCAATTTTGCACCCGTGGTTGGTTGAGTGTGACGTCGAGATATGCAGCTAAGCGGGTCATTGACAGGCACAAACACGGCGCACTCTACAACTCGTGAAACGCCATATTTCCCAGTCACAACTGTGCATGGGAAGAGTGGTGGCAGAACCATGGAATGGTCTCTCATGGAATGGGAGAAAGACGCTGAATTCTTTTCATTGCAAAGGCTCTGTGCTGGCGATGAAAGATAAAGAACAGGAAGGATGAGAGAAAAAAAAAAAAAAAAAAAAAAAAAACCAACAACGCCGTAGAAATGACCATGATGCCAGTAAATCAGCCAATAGGCTGCCGTTGCAAGCCGAAGGCGGTCCCTGTATGTATACTCACCGATCGCATACATTTTGTGTGTATTTTCGGCCCGTTTTATGATGAAAGAACCGCAGTCGTGACGAGCCACCACACTCACGCGAGGGCCATCCAGGCCAATCTTCTACTTCTTGTTGGAGCCCGGCCTCGTGGCGCTTCGTAGGAGCGAACCCCTGGGCCTCATCGGCGTGGACTGCGCAAAGGAGCCTCTCGGTGTTTTGTTTTTGGGTGTCGCCATTTGACTCCAGAGCCTCTGAGCGGCAGGAGTCAAGTCTCCAGACACTCGGGGGCTGCTAGGGAAGTTGGGGACTTGCGGCGTGAGAGCCTTCCCCGCGAGCCCCTGTCTCGCCGACTCCTTGTTGGATTTCGAAATGCGGTCAACCATTCGCTCGTGCAGCAGCTCCCGCTTGCGTTGGTCCTGCAGCTTGAACGGGTTGTGAACGTCACCAGGACCCAGGTTTATCATCAGCGGAGTCGGTTGCGCCGCCGGCTCATCGTCCTCCTCGTCGACAAAAGAGTATCCGTTGACCCTGGGCGTCTCGTCTCCTCCCACAACGCTGGAATCCTGATCGCGCAGGCGCGGCCTCCCGGCTATGGCATCCTTCACGGCAGACATGGTGGGGGAGGGAGGACGCCGGGGCGGCGCGTTGGGCTGAGGTGCCCTGGTGTTTGCGTATTCTATTGACCTGGGAGGCATGCGTGAGGCCTCTTCGGCTCGTTGAGCAATCGTGACGACGCCTTCATCAAGGCCCTGGGGCTGATACATCAAGCTATTCTGAGGCGCGGCCTCCCAAGCATCCGGTCTTGCTGGTCGGTCATCGCGGTCCTTGATGGCAAGACTTTTGCGCTCAAATCCATCGTCGACGAGGCTCCCCCTAGCGAGGGAGAGTTTGTCGGACACTTCCTTCTGTTTGATCATTTGCTTGGAAGGAAGCTTGTTCCCACGCCACAGCCAGGCGTACTTGTCGGCCTTTTTTTGGTTTTGCTTGTCCACCAACCTGTAGAAGCTCTCGTTGTCCTCACTTGTGTAGGTTGACTGGAACTGCGATAGGCTCATGTTGGTGTCAAGTCGAGGTTTGTTGGTCACCATGGTGGGCGCAGCAGATGAAGGCGTGTCTCCAGCAAAGGTGGTTGGCGTGCGCCCCCCGTCCGTCGTGAAGCGAGCCGTGAAGCGAGCTGATGACTGCTTGGCGTGTCTTCCTGGAGTCATGACATGCTGAAGCCGAAGGCCGGCGCTGGAAATCCAGGCGGCATCTTTGGATTCCATTGCGTCCAGGTATTCTTGCTGAATTTGCGTTTCCAAGAGACCAGGAAAGAAGTCTCTGGCTATGATTCGGGAGAGCGTCTCGGTATAGTAATCTTCATCGAGAACCTTTTTGGGGCGCTTGATCTTCTTGACCGGGGGCGGTGCGGGCATTAAGTCTGTGTCGGCCCTTTTCCTCACCAAGGCAACGGATGCCTTGCCGGACGCTGCCGACTCCATGGTTTGTGGGTGACGTGTGTTTGCAATGGTTTATCTCGACTCGTGAGTGGACAAGGTCGTTTTGCGAATATTTGCTTGGTTTGCTCAGTTTGCGTGGGGATGAAGATGGCCAAGGGAATGGCATGCCTGGGGCCTGGGAGTTTGACGAAAGCGGCACGACCGACAGCAACTGAAGAAAAGGCGGGTGGCCTCTTTGGCCTCTTTGGCCTCTTTCACCTTCGTGGCCTCCTTTGAAGATCGGGGGGTTTTCGCAAGGTTCCGGCTCTGCAGAATGCGGCGTCGGCGTCGGCGTCGGCGGTGGTGTCGTCGTCGTCTGGACTTTCGACTTTGGACTCTTGACTTTCCAGGATGAAACTTGGGACAATGTGCATTTGTCCTCCAAGGCCGAACGAAGGTGGGGCGGCCTGGTGCGGTGCCGTGGTGCCTCGACGAGCTTGCGACCTTCAAGGTTGACTAAGAAGAGTCTGGTCCAGCCCGTCCAGCCCGTCCAGCCCTGGCAACCCTGGCAACCCTGGCAGGTCTGGCCAGTAGTGACATGCGGCCCCGCTCATGCAACTAAGCGGGCTTGCAGCTCCCTGGCCACCCCTTCCGCAAGGTTGGACCAATGGCCGCGCAGCATTCCGCGTCAGCCACAACGTCTCGTCTCCGTGCCTGTCTGCCCCAGCCCAAAGCCCCGATGTCAGCAGCTTCAACGCCTAACCAGACCAGTCGACGCCACATGCAGCTTCATGTCCCTTCCAGACGCCGCTAATTTTTCTTCTGGGTCGCCCCGGTGCCGGCCACGGAGTGCCTGGCGCTAGCCATAACCATTTCCTGTCGTCTCCCGCACAAGTCTCAAGTCTCCTCGCCGCCCCGGTCTGATCGATCCTAGATTCGAGTTTCGAGTTCCATATTTTTCTTTTTTCTTTTTCTTTTTCTATTTTGTATCTGGCACCCTGCTTTTCTTGCCTCGCCTCGCCTCGCCTCGCCTCGCCTCGCCTCGCCTCGCCTCGCCCAATCTCAAGCAGCAGCTGCTGCGGCACGACGGTTACGCTTCGATTGATAGATTCGCATCGTCCGCCCTCTCTCCTCCCGTCTCCTCCCGTCTCCTCCCGTCTTCTTGTCGTCTTGCTTGTCGTCTTTCTTTGTCGTCTTTCTTTGTCGTCTTTTTTTGCCGTCTTTCTTTGTCGTCTTTATTGTCGTCCTTCTTCTCGTCTCCTGCCCCCCGGTCTCCCCCGCCCTCCCCCGCCCTCCGCCTTGGGCGCTTTTTTCCAGACTGCCAGACTGCCATCATGTCCCAAGAAGCTGTCGACCTCAAGAACAAGGGCAACAAGGCCTTTGCCTCGGGCGACTATATTGCCGCCGTCAGCCTCTACACAAAAGCCATCGAATTGAACGATAAAGAACCGACCTTCTTCACCAATCGTGCTCAAGTGCGTACACAAAAGTCCGAAGCCCGGCCCCGCGCTGGCACATGCCACTTCCTCTCTCTCGTCGTGTGACTGACCATCGTTCTCTTGTGTCCGGCTTTCCACCCATTGCAGGCGCACATCAAGACGGAAGCATACGGATATGCCATACAAGATGCCGGAAAGGCGCTGGAGCTGAATCCTGGCATGGTAAAGGTTGGTGATGCTGCACGGCACAACCCACATCAAGAGATTTGGGCATCTCGAAACAACATGTCGACTCATCAGGCTCCTTAGGCTTTCTATCGACGTGGTCTCGCCCGAACTGCCATCCTACGACCCAAGGAAGCCATCAATGACTTCAAAGAATGTGTCCGATTAGATCCCAACAACAAAGATGCGAGGCTCAAGCTGGAGGAGTGCAAGAAGATTGTGCGGCAAATGGCCTTTTTTGACGCTATTGAGGTTGGCGACGAACCCTCGGCCGCCGAAGGCCTTGACCTCGACTCCATGGTTGTTGAAAAGGACTATGATGGCGTCCGACTTGAAAATGAAATGACGCAAGAATTCATCGACGACATGACGGAACGGTTCAAGAATGGCAAGAAAATTCACCGCAAGTACGTCTACCAAATCATCATTACAGTCAAGAAGATCATCTACGATGAACCGACCATGGTGGAGATGCAAATTCCGGATGACGTCGAGCTCACAATCTGTGGTGATACTCACGGTACGGACCCCCCTCGAACCCTCCTGTTTGTTTTCCTATAAAACTCCCTTCTCAGTCCCCCCTGAGATCTGCAATTTGAGCTTCCAAGCGTCGAGGCTCGCCACATAAGAAGCTCGCTGACACGATATTCAAAGGTCAATACTTTGATTTGATGGAGCTGTTCCGTCGTAATGGATTACCTGCGGAAAAACATTGGTACCTGTTCAATGGCGACTTCGTTGACAGAGGCTCATGGTCAACTGAAATTGCTTTGCTGTTGTATGCCTACAAATGGCTGCGGCCGAATGGTTTCTTCATCAACCGCGGCAATCACGAGACGGATGATATGAATCGCGTCTACGGGTTCGAGGGAGAATGCAAAGCCAAGTACAACGAAAGGTGCGTGTTGTAAACAGAGGGCTTCACCATGGGATATGCTTCATCTTTGTCTCTGCGAACCAACGCTGACCGTTTCTGCTCAGAGTCTTCAAGCTCTTCTCAGAGAGTTTCTCTGCCCTTCCTCTGGCTACGCTGGTTGGCGAAAAGTATCTGGTTCTCCACGGTGGTCTGTTCTCCGATGACAACGTGACACTGGAGGATATTCGAAAGCTCAATCGGCACAACCAAAGACAACCTGGACAGGCTGGCCTCATGATGGAGATGCTATGGACGGACCCGCAAGATGAACCCGGTCGAGGACCTAGCAAACGAGGTGTTGGAACCCAGTTTGGACCTGACGTTACCAAGAAATTCTGCGAGAAGAATGGCCTCGAGGCCGTCATTCGAAGCCACGAAGTTCGCATGGATGGTTACGACGTCCAGCACGACGGAAAATGCATTACTGGTACGCAATAATCCTTTGTCCAACTTCTTTTGGGCACCCTCCCCTTCTTTCTCCCCTCCTTTTCCCTCCTCCCTTTCCTGTTCTCGCCTTTTCCCATCTCTATTTTTAACATGAAGTATGTAGTCTTCTCCGCGCC
This sequence comes from Claviceps africana, assembly GCA_018360145.1. Taxonomy (NCBI): domain Eukaryota; kingdom Fungi; phylum Ascomycota; class Sordariomycetes; order Hypocreales; family Clavicipitaceae; genus Claviceps; species Claviceps africana. Next base: position 25,264 of record SRPY01000198.1, read on the forward strand.
GAGATACTGCGACTCGACGGAAAATAGAGGCGCCTATATCAATGTCAAATCGGATTACAAGCTGCGATACGAACAATTTGATGCCGTGCCGCATCCAAACATTAAGCCAATGGTAAAGTCCCTTCTTTGATAGTAGCTTCGCCCACCGCTTCATACCTCCATATCTCTTTCCATGTACTGACTCTGCTGCCAGGCGTACGCCCAAAGCTCCCTCATGTCATCTCTGATGTAAAGAAGAAAGAAAGGAGTGAAAAAAAGTAATCAATTCCACACAATCATCACCAAGGACAGAGAAAACACTACAGCTCCAAACCCCCCCCCCCCCAAAAAAAACACCCCCACCAAAAAAAAAACCGGGGGTTTTAGAGTCTTTGTCGAAACAACCATTTAAGAGAGCATTGAATCCGGCGTCAGGACTAGGCGGCATTCTTTGTGATGACTAACTTGTGCTTTTGTGAAAATCTTTCGGGTCTGGCATCGGGTGGTGCGTTTGGAAAGGGGAAGAAAAGGGAATAAAGAGATACCAGGTTATGATAGGTAGATACCATTATAAAAGCAACATGTATACGAATACTTTTCTTCGTCATCGTCGTCGTCATGCACCATCCTTGTTCTTGATGGTCGGCTTGTCAAAGAGGCAGTTGTTTGGGCTCTCTGCCCCGAAACACCTCCTCCTGAGCCGCCTTGCCAATCAACAACCCCAACCAGTTGGACGAACCCTTGATGCGTAACACGTACTGCGTATCGCCCTCCCTGCTCCCCCTATAGGCGGTGATGGCGGCCGCAAAGGACGCCATGTCCTCGCGGGGCAGTCTCACCCAGCACGTTGCGTCCTGCGCCTTGAGAATATCAATGGGGATGGCCAGGCCCGTGAGCCCGAGGAACTGCTTCAGCGCGGCCGTCATGTACGACTTGACCATGAGGTCGTCCAGCGTGATGGGTTGGGGACCGTCGGAGGCGAGCTCGAGATGGGCGTAGGAGAAGCGCTGTTCGGCCGTGAGGCTGGTGGTGAGGGCGCTATAGGCGGTTGTTGCCTGGCCATGGTTTGGCATTTTTTTTCCCCTTCTGTTTCTTTCCTTTGCTTCTTTTCTTTCCTGGGCTGTGCTTGCCCTTTTGATTTTGGATTTTTTGTGTGGATGTGGGGTTTTTTGTTGTACTGTTCTTTTTGTTCCTTTTTTTTGTTCCCTTTTTTTTTTCAAAACAAAATATGTCTTCTTCCTAGCCTTTTCCCCCCTTCTTTTGAATCCCCTGCTCAGTTTTTAATGATCCTATTTTCTGTTCTTCCTTTTTTTTTGGCCCCCCACACTAAGCCCTTTTCCCTCCCAATGCTCTAGAATAAATCGTAACCCGTTGCCCCTCGTCTCAGTAAACCCGGTGGCTTGTGGCGCCCAAGTTCCAAGGCAGGGCAGCAAGGGACGTCCCCCGTACATGCATATCGGATACAGACATACACAGTCCCCCTCACCACCCGGCGCAACGGCAGCGAAACTGACGAGCCGGTGCGAGGTGCAAGAACACCTGGATCCATGTATCTCGGCCTCCGTCTCTGTCCGGCAACATCGCAAGAAGAGCACAAAGCCCTCACAGGCCCATCTCCTGCGCAGCCCGCCGCGTCGAATCCCTACGTCGAGTTCGGTGTCGCTTCGGAAAAACCATGTCCAATTTTGTCACGTCCGGCCAGCAGCGCTATCTGCGCGCCTGCATGGTGTGCTCCATCGTCATGACCTCTTCGGTGCGCAACAAACGAAAGCAGACTTGCCCTTTTCCAAGCACAGCACGGCGACCTTGAACTATAAAAACAACACGCACACACACACACACACACAAATATTATCCTTCTAACCCGACTAGTAGCGCTTCCGCGACGAAGGTTGTCCCAACTGCGAAGAATTCTTGCACCTCGCCGGCTCGCAGGACCAGATCGAGAGCTGCACGTCCCAGGTCTTCGAGGGGCTCATCACGCTGGCCAACCCTGCCAAGTCGTGGGTGGCCAAGTGGCAGCGCCTGGATGGCTACGTGGCGGGCTTGTACGCGATCAAGGTATCGGGGCAGTTGCCGGATGAGATTCGGAGTACGCTGGAGGAGGAGTATCGGATACAGTATATCCCGTGAGTATCACGACCCCTTCTGGGAGGGGTAGCTTGGGGATGACGGTCATGATGCGTTTGCGTCTTATAACTTGCAAAGCAGTCGTGTGCTGACTCGTTTTTTTCGCAGGCGAGATGGGACCGAGACGGAGGCGGATAACTAGATGAGATGGGACGTGTCGGGTCGGAGCTTTTCTACTCCTTTTTTTTTTCTTTACACTTTGGTACTGCAATGTTTTCTTCCCTCGGGAGTTTTGGTGAACTATGGCGTTGGGTTGGCATACAGAAAACGGGGCACAATGAAACGGCCGGACAAGATGTGTCCAGTTACGAGTCAAGGTATCTAAAGAGTATATTCAAGTTTATAATGCACAAGCAGCTTTTTATGTAGACTCCCCGCCTTCAGACTCCGAGCAAAACAAACAATCCAGAAAAAAAGAAAAGGAAAAAGAAAGGAAGGAAAAAAAACGCCCAGGTCCCGAATGTCCAGTTCTTTTCTTTTCCGTTTTCATGAGCTTCGATGTTTCTTGCCCGACGAAGACATGTTGAACCCAAAGCCCGCCGACTCGCGCGACCTCTTCCTATCCATTTCCTCGCGCATGATCCTCTCGGCTTCGCTCATCTTCTTGGGCTGCTCTATCTTGCCAAGCTTCTTGGACCCGCTTGCCAGCGCATTCTTCTTGGCTTGCGCAAAGACGTTTTTGGTCTGCGGCTTGGTCCCGAGCTTCACCGACACGCCGCCGCCGTCGCCTGCGGGGGAGCCAGCTGGTTTCGGCTTCGTTGCACTCGGTTCCTCTGTCTTGCCGGGCACAACCGGGACGGACGAAGAGTCCAACGAAGGCGACGTGGCCCCTTCCGCAACAACAACCCCCGAAAAAGGTTCACTTGCCGACTTGGGCCGTGAGCCAAACGACAAGGTGATCTTGTGGTCGCCATCCTGCCTCCTCAGCTCCCGCTCCTCCTCCTTTCCCTCACCCCCCTCGCCTCTTCCGGCCGCAGCACTAGCCTGCTGCGCCCTCCGAATCTGCTCCCGAATCATGCGCTGCTCGAGCTGCTCATCACCCTGATCCTGCGCCTCCTTGCGCCTCAGCGCCTCCTGCCGCTTCAACGCCTCGGGCGAGTTGTCGATCCACGAGATGTGAATCCCCTTGTCTGTCTCCTCCACCCGGCATATGCCCTCCTTGCCGAGGTACTTGGCAAACTCGGTCAGCGACGGCCATTTCGTGGCGTTCATGTGAATGTGCTCCTTGTTGGCAATGTACTCCTGGTAGAAATGGTTCATCTGCACTTGCTTCTCGCCGTGGCCCGTCTTGAGCAGCTGCAGGAAGTCGCGGAGAAAATCCTCGCTGAACTGGTTGATGAACTTCTTGGGGTCCTCGCCCACGACGAGCATTTGGCGCACGTGGCTCTCGGACTGGGTGTGCATTTTGAAGCCATTGGCGTCGCGGCATTGCTTCTCGCAGACCTGGCAGTACCATCGGAGGCGCTGGAGGCCTTTGCTCTTGAGTTTGTTGGCCAGGTGTTTGGTCGAGCCGACTTCTGCCTTGGGCATCTTGGGCAGGTTGGGTGTCTGTTTCTGGTTTTCTGGTTTTCTGGTTTTCTGGTTTTCTTCTTTCTCTCTCTTTTTCCTTGTTTCTTCAATGATGAAACTCGGTCGTGCGAGTGTGCGGTTGTTGGAGAAATGCAGTGGTGCCGTCACTCATGGATATTTGGGACGGTTTCTGGTCGTGTTTGGTCGATACATGTAGATGTGGGTCCGTAGTGCTGTCTGGCATCCGTGCATGCGCCATGAGACTTATCTTATCATTTTATCCGCCGCCCCGTTTGGTGCAAACATGACATGACTAGACTCCATTTGATATGATGCTGGCTTGGTGCCTCTTCATTCCTGACTTCAACGCTGCATGTATCGAGTCTGGTCTAATAGGCCGTCAACCTGTCGAAACAATACTTGAAAGGCATCCGCTTTTTTCCTCTTTCTATCAACTTTATCCCTTTATCCTTGCGCACATCAGCGACTTGGTCGACTGTTTGGCGATTCGCACAAACAACTCAAGAGGAGAGAAGGGCGTCTCTTCTCCGCTGAGCATTCTTCTGACGAGCGCGACAAATACACTAGCTACGCATCACAAAAACAAAACAGACAGGAAGAATAGACCATCATGTCTGAGCGTAAAGTTCTCCAGGTGTGTATTGTTCTTTTTTTTTTTTTTTCCTTTTTTTTTTTTAAGAAAAAACAAAGTAAATACACATATAACCTGCCAAATCTCTTCCATGGCACGAATCTAACCCATGGTGCACAACAGAAATACTACCCCCCCGACTTTGATCCACGCGACATCTCGCGGCGACGCGGCGGTCGTGACAACAGCGGACCTCGCTTTCAGACGGTGCGCATCATGGCCCCCTTCAGCATGAAGTGCACCACATGCGGTGAATTCATCTACAAGGGCCGCAAGTTCAATTCGCGCAAGGAGACAAACATGGAGCAGAAATATCTCAACATTCAGATCTTCCAGCTCCACATCAAGTGCACGCGCTGCAGCGCGGAGATCATCTTCCGGACGGATCCCAAGAACAACGACTACGCCATGGTCAAGGGCGCGGTGCGCAATGCCGAGCCGTGGCGGAACCGGGTCGCGGAGGAGGAGTCGGTGGAGGAGCGTCTCGATCGGCTGGAGCGAGAAGAGGCCGAGGCGGCGGGCGAGGAGGAGAAGAATGCCATGGCGGACCTGGAGGCCAAGAACGCGGATGCGAGGCTGGAGATGGCGGCGGGCGATATGCTTGACAAGATCCGGCAGCGGAATGCGAGGATTCACCAGTCGGAGAAGGAGGGGACGGACTATGCCGACTCGATTATACGGCCGGAGGAGGAGGAGCGCGTCCGACAGGAGCGGGAGGATGAAGAAGCGGCGAGGAGGGTCTTTGCCGAGGCGAAAGCGAGAGTCTTGGAAGAACATGTGCCTGTCGACACGGGCACGGGTGATGTCGGCAACAACACCGGCAACAACGCCGGCAACGACACGTTGTATGCCTCGGCCGAAACCACATCAGATGGCTTCAAAGTTCCCCCGCTCCCCACGAAGTCGTTTAAGCGAGTAGTGAAGAAGAAGAAGGACCATGCGGCGCTGTTGGGCATCAAGAAAAAGCCCTCCCTAGTATGAACCGGGTGTACATTTGTACAGGTGCATTTTATGTCCTCATAGACCGCGTTTGCCATTGGAAAGAGACATGTTCACAATTATGTTGCAACGGAATGTGCGCGTAGTATGTAATTGCGATACAAGTGATCAAATTCTATGCGTCAGACTCATAAACACTACGTTGCGCAGCTCAATACCCAATACGAAGCTCGACCAGTATATACAAAAGTTGCACCTAGCAAAGCCGGGGGCTCCCTGCCCGAAACACCACAAGGACCACTACTAAAAATATAAAGAAAATATAAAAAAAGAAGTCATGGCTAGTGAAAACTATTCATTTCGCCCGCGTATGCAGATACATGCATGTTCTTCAACACGAAAAGTAGAAAATCGGGCTGTTGTAGAAATGCAAAAAAGATAGCCTGTGAAACGGCCGGCATTATTCGTTCTGTGCGACATAAGTGCGGCGGATCGTCTGTAGACAAGCGCGTACGGAACCGACGCTCTAACAAAAAAAAAATCATTCGTGGGTGGAGGCGAGTTACATGGCGCCGTTGATCAAGACGCGGGATGACGAAGTGGTACTACTCGTACTTGAGCGGGCAGACAAAGACCCGTTGGCCTCCATCTGGCGCTTCGTGTGTTCGTGGATGAACTGGGAGTAACTGGTCAGGCTCTGAGGCGGGGGCGGCGAGGAGGGCATGGCCATGGAGTAAGAGTCCTGAGCGGGTGGCATGGTAGAAGGCGAGGATCTGTCTAATTGAGGGTGACGGGCGTTATGGTGAACGAATCTTGGTGTTTTTTTTTTGTCGTCGAGGTGAAATGGCTTGATAAGTTTCCGAGATGGTTTTTTTTTTTTTTTTTTGAAAAATAAAAATAAAAATTATTTTTTATATGATCTTTTGTTTGCTCGCGTTCTGGCTTGGGGTGGTGTGATCGGGTTTTTTTCTGGCTGCAGGCTGGCTGTGGATGAAGAAGAGTCTGATGCGAGTGTCGATGGTCAAGGGACGTTGGGGAAGAGTGGATTTTCAGGGTCTTTATAAGGCAGGAAGGGACCAGACATGGACCAGGACGCCTCGAGGCGTTTTGGCATGGAACGGCTGGCCACTGGCTGCCAACTGGTGGCTTCCTCCCTCGGTCCGCCCAGAATAGCATAGCAGACTTGCATTGAAATCGATGGCCGTCAGTGTTGACCAGAGACGGCCTGGGCAGCACGACGCATCAATGCATGCGCCAGGGTCCAGACGGGACCAGACCTGCACGTAGCCGCACCCCCTAGCATCTGCACCCCCCAGCGCCTGCGCACACCCATAATCCCCCCCGGGCCGGGATCACCATGCACCTAAAAGACCGTGCAGGCCCCGTCTGGGCGCGCGGAGAAGGCCTGGGGCGGGTCTAGGCGTGAAGGCGGGGGGGATCCTCGCTCAGCCACCCAGTCTAGAACGAGAGCTGACCAGACGCCACCTGGGCGGCGAGCCCCAGAAACTCCCTTCCCTCGGACCAGCCCCGGACCAATCGGCCAATCCTCTGGCCTCCTGGGGGGCCCCCTCAGCAGTCAGCAGTCAGCATTGAGCAGTCAGCAGTCAGCAGGAGCAGTCCGTGATCAGGAACCTACCTCACTTGGTGCAAGTTTCTGACGGCAGGTGCCACTGTGCCCTGCCCAGGACCAGACAGCGACATCGCCGACGCCCCAGACGGAAGGAGCCACCAGACTCCGACCCTCGCTTCCAAGACACACGAGACACGAACAAAGAAGTCGGCGCCGCCCCCTCACTCCCTCCCTCCCTTCCCCCGTCCCTCCCTCCCTTTCAGCGACTTAGCGACACGAATGCCTCATGCTGATCCAAACCGAGACGCGACAAACACGCGCACACGCGTAGGATAAAGAAAATGGAAATATGCCAGATCTGGAATCACGGCATGAAAAGCCGACTCGGGACGGACGACCCAAAAAAGTAGGCTTGACGTCCATCTTCTTTCACTTTTCTTCTCCTTCCCTCCTCTCTTGAACCTTGGCACCTACAAATCATTCACCCACTTTCTACAAGCGGCATTCCGCGAGCCACCCTTTGATCGACAAGAACGCTTCGTTGGGGGATGATGGATGGAAGGACACCTGTGTGGCCTGACGCGGTCCAGGATTCGTCGAGGGATGGACGAACATGGACATGTCCGATTCGCCAACTAGAGAGCTCTCGTCTTTTTGTCCAACTCGGCAAGGGTATGTGCTGGTGGGGGCTGCGGAGGGGGGAGAAGGGGTGGCCGCATCTTCAAAATGCAGGGTCTACGCCATCATCAGAGCTAAATTCAGCATGGCCATGACTTTGCTTCGCTTGGCTTCGCAATTGAGCCTCGTCCTTGTCGGGGTGTTCTAGAGATCGAGGCCTTTGGCGAGGCATTGTACGCCCGATGACCAGACCAGCAGCTGTCAGACAATGAAGTCATGCTATGTCACAACGTCCAGGAACCTTTCTACTTTTGACCGGCCTAAATGACGACGCGCAACTTTGACGTGTCCACAGAGCCATCTGCCATGAGATCATCGACTACGCTCAAACCCGCATAGCCTCAAAGGCTAAGAACAAAAACAAAAGTCAAAATGTCTTAGCGCCAGTGGGCATCTTGGGACGAGTCAAGCAGTTATTCCAAGACGTAACAGATCCAACGCTGCGCGGGCCTAACGCTGCGCGGGCCTCCGACCAACAAGGGAAGGGGGGGGTTGTTGTTGTTGTTGCAGTGGTGGGGCAAGGCATAAATGGCATTTTGCGGCGATTCCCATGGAAATGAGGGCTTCTTCACGATCTTTGCTACCAATTGCCCATATGTACGGCGACCAAGCGGGGACTGCATACGCATCACATGCCTCCGTCCCTCCAAGCCCACCCATATCCATCACTTGCAGATGGAAATGACGAGCGTCTCTTTCTTTTTCCAATGTGAGTTTTTTGGCAGCTCAACCAATCGAATCGATGACGAACAAAAAGTTGAGCATCCAATTCACACTGGCCATCGCCACTTTGTGGACTCGAGAAACAACGGGACCCTCCGGCATTCAGCTCCAACATGCTTGTTCACGAGTCGCCAAAAAAAAAAAAAAAAAAAAAGACGAGACAATCTGTCGGACTCGCAACCATCACCGGGTGTGGGGTTTTGGTTTTGTTCCGCTATCTGATGTGCGATGGAGCCGAGATAAATCTTGGGCCTTGGAGGCGGGAAAACTGGAGTCGCATCGCGGATTGTGTGTCGCCGGAAACGGTGAGTGAGGTCAGTGGCCGCGCCAAAAGCAATCCGTGTCCTCGAGTCCCGCCACCCATATCTGCCGGTCGCGTCACACCACGCCTCGTGGCTTGGGCCCGTCGGGGCCTGGATTTACGGAGAGCTTGCTCTCGGTCTTGTGTCTGCGGGATGGTGCCCGCCGCTTGGCCGCAGTCGATGGGGCGGCGATGATGGAAGGATCTGCATTTTCCTCCTCGAAGAGAGTGAGGACTCGACGCTCAATGCTCGACGCTCGACTCCCGACTCCTGACTCCTGACAACTCGACTCACTCCCGACGGTCACGTCAGAGCCGCGTGCCCGCATCGCGTAGCCTCACGTTCAGGCCGTGCTACACCGTCTAGCGTCTAGCATCTTGGGATTAAAACATCCAGTATCTAGTATCTACACGGGGTCCGGTCCCCCCTGCCAAGCCTTCCACCTCTGTCGCCGCGTGGGTCGCAGACGGGGCAACGAGAGAAATCACTCGCACAAGGCACACAAAAGGATGGGCGAACGGGTGTCCCAATCTCGTCATTTTCATGTCTCTTGAGGATTCTGCAACGACGCGGTGCCACCGATCACCGGAAGAGCGGGACCCTGCCTTTGCTACTTCCGTCATCTACGCAGCTCGCAGCATATGACCGTTGCGTGGCACCAAGTCATCATATTGACGTCTGCCGGATTGTCTCCACAGCAAAGACGAATCAGCGACCAAACAAGCCGCAGAGATTTACGACAATTGTCAAGGCACCCCGAGATCTCAAAGACGTCCACAGTCGCGCGTCATTCTGTCTATGCATGCCTAGACGTACTCGGGGTTGTTCGTATCACACTGTTCCGACCACGACCAGTTGTCAACCATGACGTGACGTGACGTGACGTGATCTGATGTGCTCCTGCCAAACACACGTCCAATCTCTCCATCGGCAAGAGTTGCTCGGCATCTCGAATTTGGACATTTTTCAAGCCAATTCCAAGAGCAAGAGACGATTATCATTTGGAGCAAGTCTAATCACCAATCAAATCGTTCATACCAAAGTGACACATACATGTCTTCTGCATGATAGCGCCGGTGCGCGTCTGTACAACCGACGGGCCGCTTGTGCCGAATTTATTCTATATCGAGCAAAACAAATAAACTGCTATCCACAACTCCATACCATGACAACCGCAGCATTGAACTGCAAATGATGACCAAAAAAAAAAGGAATAGACAATCGTGTTAGGGTTTCTCTCTTCAAATCCAACCATCAATCATCAGTGTTATGCAGAAACATCTGCACCAGTTCTAGCATGCCACCTTGTCGGCAGAATTGCGATGTCCTCATTTCTCATTTCGGCACAAGCGAAGCCTCTTTCAACCATGGACATGAATTCGCCCTGCAACCTCTTCTGCCGCCATCGCAAGTTTTGATCGAGAGTCAGAGTCGCCCTCCTCTCAGCAGTCGAGAAACGTAAACAAGTGAGTGTGCAGGACGTTCATGGCGCGCGTGGCGTCTCGGGCATCAATGACGCACGATATGTTGATCTCGCTGGCACCTACAAGAGAATGACAAATGGTTAGAGTCCGCCGTGTGCCGTCTCGAAGAGGGCTCGAAGAGGGCTCGAAGAGGGCTCGAAGAGGGCGAGGGAAGCAAAAGTCCAGACTTACCTTGTGAGATCATTTCCAGATTGACTCGGTGCTCACCCAGCGTGGAAAACATGCGACCGGCGACGCCTATCATGTTCTTCATGTCGGCGCCCACCAGGCTCAGAATCGCCATGTTGGACAAAACACTCACTTCTCCGCATTCTGCCAGGCTCTGCTTCGCATTGGCAAAATTGTCGGCATGCGTACTCCCAGAGTGAATCGCCAGTGATACGTGAACCTCGGACGTGGAGATGAGATCGACCGAGATGGAGTATTTGTCGAGGATGGAGAAGACGCGGGCGAAGAAGCCGTGCGAAATGGATCGCTTGTTTGAGTGGACGTTGATGACGCTGATGTGATCCTTGATGGTCACGGCGGTAGGGCGCTTCGGAGACTTGACAGATAGCTGGGTTTCCGAAGGGGTGCTGCGATGGAGCTGCTGGCCTGCCGAGAGGACCGGGTTCGGGATCACAATGGTGCCGTTGCCACGAGGGTTCTTCACGTTTTTGATGCGGATCGGTATCGGTGGCTGAGCATGGATGACTTGATCCATGGTGAGGTGGTGAATGACCTCTGACCCGTAAAACGTCAATTCGGCCGCCTCGGATGGCGTGATGGAGGCAAGCAGCCGCGCTGTGGGAACCTTGGACGGATCAGCCGTAAAAATGCCGTCTACCTCTTTCCATATCTGAAGCTCATCGGCCTTGAGTCCGACGGCACACAGCCCGGCACACAGATCCGTGTATCCGCGCCCGATGTCGCCGTCGATGAGACTGCCAGGGACGTTGCCGAAAAATCCCGTCACCACAGGCACACGGCTACCACATGCCTGGACCTTTCGTGCGAAGGCCAACGAGGCGGATTTGTAGAAGCCGACATCCAACTGTGCTGCGGCGTCATGGTGCAAAACATCGCAAAGATCGACGTATTCTGCATCGACGCCCTGCATCACGAGAGAGCGCCCCCAGTTAGGGCCTGCACAAGGGACTTTTTGACAACGGGGACAAGGGTCCCGGGAAAATTCTGGCGTAGACGTACCGCATCCTGAAGCATTGCCGTCATGTACAAACATGCCAGCCGTTCTCCGAAACTAATGACGCGATCCTTGGCCCTTGAGTTGATTTCGAGATTGAAACGCTTGGCGGCCACAATGTATTCCATGAGCTCTTGGCACTCTGCTTCAATCTTGCCGGTCAGGAACTCCCTGGAGCCAACATCCTGAAGAAACGACTCGGCGGCAAAGACGTGATCGTTGCAGATGTCGGCAATGAGTCCCTTGGCCTGCTCAATGAGGGCAACCTGCTCTTCCTGAGAGCTCGTTGCATAGGCGAGGCCAATGTCCTTTAATACATTGTAAATGGCGAGCAATCTGTGATTAAACGTCTAAGCATGGTACAGGCGAACCAAACGCAAGGACTGGGAGAAAAGAAAAGAGGACGCGTTTTCCACCGAGAAGAGAAAAGCTGCCAACTGCGAACTGTAGAAGAAAGAAAAAAAAAAGATTTCGAGCCGAGCAGCAATGTGACTCACCGGCTGGTTGTTCCCTCGGCTTTCTTCCCTGTACTTCTTGCAGAGCATACCACGACAACACGGTTTTTTAATAAGCTCGGCCTATTCATACAGTTAGACCATCGTCATCACCGCACCCAAAGACAAGTACTGGAGAAATAAAAAAAATACAACGGCACCAGTCATTGCTGCATGGCAACTTACTTGACGATATCACGAGCAATCTGAAATGCACAAATTAGTCACGCATGCACCAAACCAGGAAAGGAAGAGTGGGGAATGATGATGAAAAGCTGCACGAGGTACAGAGGCAAACACGACCAAAGGCCCGGAAAAAAAAAAAAAAAAAAAAAAAAAAAAAAAAAAAAAAAAAAAAAAAAAAAAAAAAAAAAAAAAAAAAAAAAAAGGCACAATTCACCTTGTCAGGAAACTTGCCGACACTGGTCCCTCCGAATTTCTGGACTATCCAGCCCTTTTGTGAATCGTTATTGTACGTTGAACTGCCCATGATGACGTCTGATGCTCTTGGCTTGTTGGGCGGTCAACGTTATGCGCAGAGGGGCGAGAAGCGGACCAGTGACGAGGCGGGAGGGGCAAGAGAGAAGAAGAAAAAAAACTAAAAAAAAAATAAAAATAAGGCACTGCCGCGAGCTGCTCGTGATGCTGCTGCTGCTACTGCTGCTGCTGCCTGGCAAGCTGGCCCAAGGGTCAGGCGCACATAAACCCCCTCCCAGCCAACGGCACAATGTACACGGAAAAGGCAAGAATGCAAAACTTTTTCGCTAAGACGACGGCGATATACGACGCATGGCATGCACAAAAACGGTGGACGACTCCCGATACTGGCCAGCGGAGAGGCGGGGGTTCCTTTTCAAGAGAGGCAGGCGAGTGAGTTTCAGCCGGAGTGAGTCAGCGAGCGAGACGGCGCCATAGGAGTCATCGGCTTGACGACTTGGAGAGGTGACCGATCAACAAAGCCGGTCGGTCTGCCAGAGGGAGCACCAGCACAACCCTTGACGGTTCAAAAAAAAAAAAAAAATCAAAAAAAATCAAAAAATCAAAAAATCGCGACTCGACCAGGGCGGTTGGGACCAATCTAGCGTTTTGCTGCGGAAATTACGACGACATAGTCGCGGATCTAGAGATACACCGCATCGTCGCCCACTTGTCGGCAGATGCGAGGTACTCTGCAATAGTGGTTTATCCGGACCGCATATGATGCCAGAACCCCCGGCTAACGCCTTCGTGCGCGATCACGTGTGGGCGCCCGCTATGTAGAGGGGCTTGTACCCTAATCCGGACTGCAGGCCCTGCACATCCTCCAGACCGACCAAGTCAGGCCTCATGCTAGCTCGGAGCCACGCGACGGCCAAGTCGCAATTGTCCCATTCACGGGCAAGCGCCAAGAGGAAAACCTGCAAACGTTGACCTTTGCCCAGCGAATCAACAGGGCAACAGCACGCGGATTGTGCGCGCCGTGGACCGGTTTTGTTTCACGCTGACGCCATCCCCCTGCCACGTTCGGAAGGGGGAAGGGGGGGGGGCATTGGCAACTCCCGAGACGCCGTGCGGGATCAAGGCCGTGGTGACGGCGCGGGTTTCCATCACGGCGCCGTCTTGAATCGGGGCGGGATGTACGGCGGAATGCCATCCGTTCCAAGGTGCTGCCGTCAGGAGCGCTTGCTCCACGGCGGGGTGATTGGTGGTCTGGGTGCGCTTTTGCATGCGATGCCTCGAACTTTGTGGGTTGGAAACAGGTCAAGGCAGGTACAGACGTGGAAAAAGCATCAAGGATTTATGTTATGTACCCTGATCTGATATGTGATGTACCATATTGCACGGCCAAGGTTCTATTTTGATCTAGCGATGAAAAGTTCCCCTCAAGACGACTCCCGCCATGGCCATGGTTGGTGCCTTGATCCAGATGTGTCTGCGACACAAAAAAAAAAAAAAAAAAAAAAAAAAAAAAAAAAAAAAAAAAAAAAGGGAAAGAGGACGTCGGCTGTCCTGGGACGTATCGTTGCTCGTTGCTCGCTGTGCAGCTTCGTGCTGCCGTGTTGCCAGTCGTGGTACGTCTTCTTGTCCATGGTATGCCCTTGCCGATGGGCGGCGTCATCCAACGGGAGTGAACGTGTCTGATCCCGTCCCTTGTTTCGCAGTTCCATGGCTGGATTTTGCGTTTGCTGCGTGCTAGGACGGTACAGGGCGTTGTGTCGACCTTGTCTGTCAGATGATGCGCTTGATGAGGCTCTGGTAGTCGGCGGTGGCTCCTCGTCACCCTCGTAGATGGCCAGCCGTATGGTGGCATCGTCTGGAGGGTCTGCCGAAGCTACCGCATATAAGTGTGTGGCGTCAAGTGTCAACGTAGTGAGTGGCCCGCCTGATTCATCGTCTGTGGCTGTTGATTTGGTCCTGGAAACGAAAATCCGGGTCTCCGTTGGGTTGCCTGTTCTCGTTGGCTTTTTTTTTTTTTTTTTTTTTTTTTTTTTTTTTTTTTTTTTTTTTTTTTTTTTTCCCTGCTGTGAAGAGGTGGCGCGTGTTTTGCGTTTGTCACCATCGTGGTTGGAGACAGACGGGATATCGCGGTCGTGTCTTGCTCCGCGTTGTGATGGGGTCATGTCCATGAGAGCTGGCGAGAGCTGTGATGCACAACCTGTCCTGTTTGGAGCGTGAATGGTCCGCCATCCCTCTTGTTTATTTTGGCCCTGCGACGACTTGCGCATGCATGTCTTGTAGGGGAGAGAGAGCATAAGGGCCGCCGGGGGAAGGGTAGGGGAGCGTTCACGGGCTCTTCTTTGACGTAGATATGTAGATTGTGGAGTGGGTGTTTTTTCTTTACAACCGCACTTCCTTTTTTCTTCTTTTCATCCCATGAAAAGTAGGGGTACTGTGCTGCATCGGGACTCGTCTTCGCGAGGCCATTCGTGCTGTCGCTGTATATGGAGCTGCCCGGGATATTTATTTATATATTAACATATCGTACATTGTCTTGGAGGCGTTTGTCGTCGGTGGGGAGACGTGCTGCTGCGCCGGGCGGTCCATGCGGAGCCGTGTATACCTTTGTACGTTGCTCTAGTCTGTATTTGAGCGTCGTGTGAAGACATGCCGAGTCTTGTTTCTCTCATGTGTAGCGTTCCCTGGCATGAGGTTACAAGTTGGGTCGAGTGCCTGAGTTAGGGACTTGGCATTCGAACAAGCAGACAAACAGCAGCGGTGTCTTCCTTGGAGACTCTCGGTGTTGTCCAAAGGACCGCTGCGAGCATCTTTCGGCATCCCAAGTCTGTCCCAACGCTGTTCGCCCTCTGCTCCTCATATATTCGCCTCATCGCCTATGTTGTCTTTGCAATATATGTTGGGGCAATCCATTTCCCATGGCGAGCCACTGGCGTCCACGTCAATATAGTGCATATGTGAGTTCCAACTCCTGCGTTGACAGAGATGATGCCTGTCTTCCTTTCCCCAATCATCTTCATCTCCCGCGCAGCGCGTCTATCGGATGTTGCAGACAGACTCCAGGATATATATATGTATCTTTTCCACGGCCGCAGGATTGTTCTGCCCAGGGGAGGAAGGAGAAGATGTATTCCGGCGAGACGTCTCATCCCACGGCTTTATTTCCTATGCGCTATATTGTAGTGAGGATAAGTCGAAGGCTCGAGTAAGATGGAAATGACCTCGATTGCTCCCAAACGATCCCGTCTTGCATGGAGCAAGAAATAATGGAGCGAATGTTGGCATGTGGCCGTTTCGCCGATATTGGTTGCGAACTCTGGTCTACTTTTTTTTTTTTTTTTTTTTTTTTTGGACCACCATTCTCAACCGAGCCGTGTATATTCATGGGTAAGGACATCTTGTCATGATTCCGACTGTGCCTTTGCTATGCTGTATTGAAAAGTCTGCGTCGCATGACGCTTCCGGAGGCAAGCAACAAAAGTAAGGTTCCTGACTATATTGGGTGTCTGAGCCATGACTCTTTCGCCCCGTATCGATGGATCCACGGGACGTTGCGTCGAGTGTGCGCGGCGCGTCATTTCGCGGGTTTGTGGTAGGACATGGGGTCCAAGTCGTCTGGACTGTGCTCTACTCTGTATGAGATGGATTCGCCGTTGTGTAGAATCCATAATCCACCATGTTTATCCTCTATCGTGATCGTCTGCTTGTAAGACTACTGTGAGCCTTCTGTTCATCGAATAATTGTCTTTTCTCTTGATCAAGAGAATGGACGCTGTAAATTGATGCTTGTTGTGTCCGGAATCCGAGGAGGACTTTATTGGTGGTTACTGTTGCCGACGAGCGCCTGGGGCTCTTTTGCTTGTAGGTTGAAAGGGGACTGGAGATGAAGTGTTTGGGAAAGCCCGAGCAGGAGGGCTTCTTATAGTCTGCAGAAACACTGATCAAGAGCCTATAAGCCGCTATGTGAAATGAAGGCATTATCACCGACTTACGCGGCCCTGGTCTAGACTCTACGGAACACGTATGTCGAGAGCAAAAAGGGGTACGTAATCGCCGTCATGACTGGAGCGTCGATGGAGCTTGTGACAAACTTATCAGCTGTACTGGCGATTCAGAGAGGCGCGTGGGTTCTAAATCACTCGGTAGGTATATGCTATCACGCAAAGGGGAAGAATTGGCGACCAGAAACTGGGCAGGAAAAACCTACATTGCTACGATCACGGAATGAACGCCTCCTACGAGGAGGACTTGCCCCGCCTGACAGGGCCTATCTGGATCGAGATAATCCAGAGGTACTTCCCGGACTCCGTAGCCAGGGAGCCGGAGTCTTGATCTTCACGCCCGACTTAATATCGGATGAGATGTACGCAGACGATGAACCTATTCCCATCGCGCTTCCCGTGAGAGATGATGTGGCCTCGGACGAAACGATCGAGGTGTTAAGAAGTTTGAATATGGACGGGGGGTTTTAAAACTGGCGGTGCCTGACTACGAGAGTGAGATGGCGCTTATCCCTCTGTCATCGCGGGCGTGGGGTGCCTAGGGTTGCTTGGGTGAGGCGATGCTTGCGCAACACCGTTGCTCCCATCACTACACGACGCGAGGATGGCGCTTAACTCCGACCAGCAGAAGGTATTCGACCTCCTGCATCCAGGGGAGGTCAAACGTGTTCTGCACGGGAGAGGGAGGAACGGGGAAGTCGTGGGTTCTATCGAAGGTGGTAGATGAACTGAGGTCTCGGAGCCGGAAAGATGGCCGTGATATCGCCGTGACCGCCCCTACAGGCCTCGCTGCGTCTATCGTCGGAGGTGTCACTCTTTATAGCTTCGCGGGGGTTCAACTTGTAGACAATGATCCGGAAAGGATGATTACGATTGCGAGGAGAGGAAGGTCGTTCGCGAGCTGGCGCGAGACTGATATCCTTGTGATAGACGAGGTCTCCATGATCTCAGGCATGTTCTTTGACAACCTCTCCAAGGTAGCCAAGGATCTCAGGGGCTCCAGCGAGCCATTCGGGGGCATTAGACTCGTCACGTTCGGAGACCTTCTCCAGCTCCCTCCGGTAAGCAGAGGCGGAATGAAGCTGCCTAGGATATTCGAGAGGTGACACATGGCGCGCTATGAATATCAGCTGTTTCGTGCTCCACGAGGGTGTAAGGCAGACTGACTCCGAGTTCAAAGGGATACTCTTGTCCTTGAGACACGGTAACTGTAGACCCATAGAAGTCGCGTACATACACTCGCTATCAAGGGATCTCGATGCAAGCGACGGCATTAAACCCGTGCAGCTGTACCCGTTGAGGGCCAGCGTCGAGGACTATAATAACTACAGGCTAGACGCTATAGACGGACATCTATACACATTCCCGGCCACCGACACAGGGCGCAAGGAGGCTCTTGAGCAGTGCATCGCGCCCGAGTCCATATCTCTGAAGGTAGGAGCTCAGGTCATGGTGGTGCGTAACATGAGATCCCGAGTTGTCGACGGCACCCTGGGGACCGTCGTTAGGTTCGAGCCCAACGTAGAGACTACGGTTCTGCTTCCGGTCTTGAATGTGATAGCAACCGACGGTGAGCATATGGAGATGATGATGTACCCTTGTGAGTGGGAGATCACGTCCCCCAACGGGAGGTCGCCAATTGCTAGAAGAGTGCAGCTTCCCATAATACTGGCACATGCGGCATCGGGTAGAATCATAGGCTGCTACTATCGTGAGAGGGTGTGCGAGGCCGTAATAGAGAACCCTTTTTCTTCTTGTTAACAAAACTGACGAGATGATTGTCATTTCAGCTCAGGGTGCTGGGCATCATGCGGCGGCAAATCCAGGGTCGGCAACATGATGAAGCTTGTAGGAGCTCAACTCGGCGCACATGTTTTGAACCGTTCATTGTATCGCGGACGAGGCTGTTTGTCACAATGCGGATTGGTCTGAGCAGTTCATGGAAGTCGACCTCGCAACGACGAAGGTGGTGGATGGCCTTGGAATCTGACCATGAAGAAAGAATGGATGAAGTCGACACACTGAGGTCCGGAGTCGGGACTGGGACTGGAGGAGCCGCTACTAACGTGGGTACTTGGCACCGAGGTATTCTCCGACCATATAGTGCAGGAATGGAGACATTCTGAGAGGTAGATGCACACGAAGCGGGATATGCGGGCAGGTGGCGCCGCCACTTTCCCCATTCCATCATTCCATCATTCCACCATCCACCATCCACCATCCACCATCCACCATCCACCATCCATCAATCTT
This sequence comes from Claviceps africana, assembly GCA_018360145.1. Lineage (NCBI taxonomy): Eukaryota > Fungi > Ascomycota > Sordariomycetes > Hypocreales > Clavicipitaceae > Claviceps > Claviceps africana. Next base: position 43,596 of record SRPY01000198.1, read on the forward strand.
TCATCTAGCTCCATCATACGTTTCAACTTTACATTGCTATCGCAAAAGGGCAACAAACTGTTAATTGGAATCTCTCTAGGAACGCCCGTTCTAAAACATCTTTATCGTGTCTTTTCCTTGTGCTGCCACGTGCAGCAAGCGCTTCTCTATGGCGGTTGATCGCATATGATTGTCACTCGCTCGCATCTCGAATTTCGCATCCCGAATTTCGCATCCCGCATCCGAATCCCGTCCTTTCGTCTTCCACACCGCGCGCAACAAGCATGAAACAAAGCATAAGCGCCCGTCGCGCACTGCGTGATGCTGCCCAATACTGGTCCAAGTTTGTCGCCAGATGCCTCCTCCAGCGGCTCGAGACCAAATGCTTCGACGAATTCGTCCCCCTCGTCCATTCTCAACATCCGCTCCCCCCCATCCTCGTCGCCGAGCTGTTTCTTCGCCCACAGCTCGACAACGAGGTGAGCCTCGATCCGCGCGTCCCGCCGTACATTCAAGCTCTCAGCCAGCGTGGATACGTCGATGCTCCCTCGATTTTGCGCGCATTGTACAAGTATTCTTCGCTGCACGCCCAGCTGAAGCCGACCACGCTATCCGGTGCGCCGGAAAACAGAGATGACGAGCACAGCCGAAACGCCGTGACGCGCTGGCGGAGCTCTTCCTGGGTCGAAGAGTTCATGTTCTACCATGTCATCAAGACCATGGTCGAGGGCACGGCTTTCCGAGATGCCAGAGCTGCGCTACAATTGTGCTACGTCATTTCCAAATGGATGGAACTTTTCACCATGGTTTCGACCCTTTTAGCTGCTGATGTCATAGGAGATATGTATAACCAGCTGCGGGACGACCTGGATGTTGCCCGGGCAGCCTTTATACCTCTGTTGCTGCGGCTGGTCGAGACGCCGTTGCTGGTCAAGGCCATTGGCAAGCCTTTTGCTAAAAGTATGTGATTTTGATCTCTGCTCTTCCAGCAAAGACTGCGGCTCGTGGTGCACCCGAGCTGACTGTCAACCCCCCCCCATCTTTTCCTTTTTTTTTTTTTTTTTTTTTTTTTTTTTTGGCCTTGCCCTCCCTTTTCTGACTCGACCAGGCATTCGGAAACACTTCTCCAAGAGCTTATCACGCTTTATACAGACGCTACAGCCCGCTCCATTTGTCGATAGACTGGAGATGTTTCGCACAGATACCTTGGCAAAATTAGATCCCATCGATAAGAAGAATCAGGCGGCTGCCAATGCCGCCATGGATGAGTTGCTCGAGACCACGGTGGGGTTAGACAATTTTATTATTCAAGACATACCAATTTCCAACACAAAGGTGGCATTGTATATATACTTGAACGCATCGGTATGTTGTGAGGAAGCTTGCGTCTCTTTTGGTCTCGGAATTTTCTTCGCCCTCGCCCGGAGAGGTGCTAACTTCGTGACTCATAGCTTGTAGGACGGCCCGTGATCGATGATGGTGCTCTCGTGTCCTATATACATAATCGATACCAGGTACGGTGTTTGTCAACCCTCTTTCTCCCTTTCCCCGGAGACATACTTGATAATGCAAAACGGAAGCTTGAGCTTTTGTTGACCCCACCACGACTCCAGGGCCAAACCCAGTCAGGGGTCGTTGACCTCATACTCGCCTCCTTCGACATACTCGCCAATGCTGTATTCCGTAACGAGGCAGACAGAGATGCCCATCTGCTCAAATCCTTCTTGGTCAACAAAGTGCCTCTTGTCATCTGTCAGCTTTGCGCTGGATTCGACACAAATTCGGCCGAGTTTTGCATTACGGAAGCATTGAGCCGAGTCGACACTACCATCTTCCCCACCGCGTCTTTGATGTTTGACGAAACACGAAGCAACAATCCGTACACGGAGAGTGTCCGCGAGGAATTCTGCACGGCTTGTTCTCTTCACGGCTTGGTACAACGTGAGCATGTGGAACGGATTCTGGGCGAGACATCCATGTCATATGAAGCCTCTCTCGAGAAACACTCCAAGGACAGGCTGGTCCAGGATTGCCTTGCCGATGCGGACAAGATCCAAGGATTGATTCGAGATTTGGAAAAGATGGATGGAAACGTCGGCGCCGTGGCTCAAGCCTTGGTGGATGTGATGCGTCGGCTCTGTCTCAACAAGGAGACCATGTCTCTCAAGTTGCTGTGCAGCCAACTTGCGCAAAAGCCGCAGACGCTAGATATCCTCCTCTTGTTTGAGAAGCTCCCGGCGATTCTGGGCCCGTTGTGCCAGCTGCTGGACAATTGGCAATACGAAGAAGACCAGGACGAGTATCAGCCCATCTACGAAGAGTTTGGATCCATTTTGCTGCTCATCCTGGCCTTTTCTTATCGGTACAACCTGACCGCTGCCGACATTGGCATCACGTCATCGGATTCAAGCGTCGCCAAGATATTGAGCAGAGCACATGTCAGCCGTGCGCGGAACGACTTGACTGACCAGGAGAAGGGACATGTCACGGGCTGGATCAAGGGACTGTTTGACAGCGACTCGGGTGGTCTTGGAGACGACTTGATGTCCTCGTGTCCGCCCCAAGACTTTTATTTACTCGTGGCCACCATTTTTCAGAATATCGTCGTGGCGTACACGTATGGGTACCTTAGCGACGAAGCCCTCAAGGGGGGGGTCGAATGTGCGTATCTGGTGGTTTTTTTTTTCGAGCCTCCCAGATCTTTTTTTTTTTTTGGAAGGCTCTTTTCTCTTTGCATGACCGCTTCTTTTGCTGACAAACGTGTTGCCGACGACCGTTTTGCTGACCGTACTTTTGCCGGCACAGATCTGGTTGATACCTTCCTACTACCCTCCCTAGTTCCCGCATTACGGTTTCTGGCAGACTACCTGTGGGTGGAACGAAAAGAGCAAAAGGCCGTCATCAAGATCCTGCAGCTTATCCTGCTGCCCAAGTCGATTTCGCGAGAGGCAAGCTTGATGCTGTCGTCGGTACGGACTCTGGTGGCAAGTCCGCTGGAACATTCATTACGGACCTACCAGCGTCAGGATCCAAAGAACCAGGACATCGAGCCGCTTTCGAGTTCTCTGAAAGACAGCCTGCCCCTCTCACGACGAACAGCAGGCGCCGACCAATGTGAGCTCGAATCGTGGACGGCCAGCTCAAGCACAGGCATGGCGGGCGCTCTGCGACATACGGTGCAGGGCTTGGTGCAATGGGCCATGCATCCGGCGAGCATGTCGATTCCGACACTCTACACGCACCGACAGCTCATGGCAGTGACGCGCGTCATCGGAGCGAAGCGGACGCTCGGCCTGCTGCTCGACGAGACGCGCAGCCAGACCGAGGCCGGCAGCGCGAGCATCGTTTACGACGTGGTCGGGGCCATGATCTGCGCGCCCAACGTGACGAACGAAGCGCCGCCGACGAACGCGATGCTGGACGCTTCGGGGAACGTGCCGGCTGCGGCCACACGGCCGCTGACACTCGGCCAGGTGCTCGGCTCGCTGGCGGAACAGGCGCGCAGGCTGCAGAGGGAGGATGCCGTGCTCGCCGACATGGTGGTGCGCCTGCACCGACGGGTCGAGACGCACATGGCGATGCCGCCGCCGCGGGCCATGCTCGACCTCACGGCGGGCGGA
>SRPY01000199.1:0-46847 GCA_018360145.1 Claviceps africana
AACCCTAACCCTAACCCTAACCCTAACCCTAACCCTAACCCTAACCCTAACCCTAACCCTAACCCTAACCCTAACCCTAACCCTAACCCTAACCCTAACCCTTATTAAAGTATTAACTTTATTCTTTAAAATATAGAATATATATATTAAAGTATTTTTAATTAAAGTTTACTATTAGTTAATAGTTTAAGTAAGTCTTTTAATATTAAAAGGAAAATATTAACCTTTTAATATTATTTATAAAAGTTTATTATAAAGGATTTTCTTTATAGTTAATTATTACTATATTATAATAAATACTTAATCTTTTTTAAAAAAGAGCGTTAATTAATAGTAGTTTTATAAATTAAAATTTAAGGTTTTATTAGCTTAGTAAGTAAATATTTACTAAAGTGTATTAGTTTTTAATTTAAAATTCTACTATTATATACTAAAAATTCTTTATTATATTAGCGTTAGTTTATTTAATATAGAGGTTTTATTATTTAAATTTCTCTTTAAAAAAAAAGATTAATTTATTTTAAAAGATTTTTATAAAAGCTAATTTTAGCTTAATAAATATTAAAGCCTTCTTTTAAGCTTAATTAATAAAGGTTAATATAGAATTAAAGGAAATTACTTAAGTGTTTATATTTATATACCCTTTTTTAAAGGAAAAGCTATAGAGATTCTTTTTTAATAAAAATAAGTTAAATTTTAAGGTCTTTAATAATCCCCTTTTACTAAAACTATAGTTATCCTTTATTAATATATCTTTTTATTTAATTTAAAAGGTTTTTATAAAAAAAGAAGTGCTTAATTTATTAATAAAAAAAGAGGCTTATAGTAAGTTTAAAGAACTGTTTTTTAATTTAAAAAGATTTAAAAGTCTAAACTTTTTTATTTAATTTATTATTCTTTTTATAGCTTTTAGTTCTTTATTAATAAAAGGGCTATTTATAAAATTTTAATAGTAAGGTTAATTAATTTAAATAGGTTTAAGCTAAATTTATAGCTTACTATTTATAAATTAATATTTTATAAAAGTTTTAAGGTTTTTAGCGTTTTTTTAAGAGAGAAAAGGTTTTTTATAATATTAAAACTCTAGGAAATCTTTATAAAATACCTAAAGTTAATATATTTATTAGATTTAGTTTTAAATAATTAAAAAAAGGCTTAGAGTTACTAGCTTAATATTTTAAGCTTATTAATCTTCTTTAATTATTAATATATAAGTAATTAGCTTTTATATTTATAATTTAGTATATATAAAAGAAATAGCAATTATTACTACTTATTATATATTAAATATAGTATATAAAGTATAGGCATTTATAACTTATAAAATATATTATAAATAATTATAAAAGAAATTATAAAAGAGAATATATATAAGTTATAGATAAGTGTATAGTTATATATAGTAATAAAGTTATCTTTCTACTTATATTATTAAGAATCCTCCTTTTATGTAAGGAATTCCGTCCCGTAACAATAAAGGTATTAATATAATTTAAATTATAGTAAAGGGATATATATTTCTATAATAAGCCTATTATATAATAATAAAGTTTAATTTTATATTTACTTAAAGGCTTATTGAAACTTAAATAAAATCTTATAATATATTTAACTTTTACTTTATTTACTATTAATAATTATAATTATTATTTTTATTAAACTCTTTTTTTTTATTATTTCCTTTATTTTTTATTTAATTAAATAATAAAGGCTATTATAAACTTTTATATTACCTTACTTTTTATGTAAAAAAGAATAATAAAGGTATTTATATTATTAATATAATAAATAAAGTATAAATAGGTATTATTATTATAATTTACTATTAAAATTAATACTAAATATATAAATAATATTAATAGCTAAAGCTACTATAAAGAGATAAGTAGGTTTTAATTAAAAATTATTAAAGTAATAGTATAGTAATAAATATATATTATATAATACTATATTTAGCTTATATTAAATTAATAATATTAAAAATAGAGATATAAAGATTTTAAAATATATAAAAGCTAAATAAATTAAAGGCTAGTAGTAAAAGAGAGGTAAACTTAAATATATTTAAATATATATATAATATTTAAAGAAAAGCACTATAAAAGGTAATAAATAATTATTATAGTTTAAAATATATATATTTAATATACTTTAAAGACTATAAAGGGGTAGTTATATTATAAATAACGCTTTTAATATAATATAAAGAGTAATTAATATAAAATATAATATTTTAAAGGGTAATAAGTTAATTTTAAATATTTTTTAAAGCACTAAATAAAAGGGTAGTAATATAGCTTACTATTAAAGTAATATTTAAAGGGGTAGGGATATTGCTTAAAGAGGTAGGGGTTTTTAAGACACTAAACTAGCTACCTACGCCTATTAAGGGCACTAAAGGCGTGTAGGCAGGGGGCGGCCCCTAAGGGGCGCGCTAGGTGTGACAGGCGGCGCTATTACAGAGGCTGTGGGAGCGATAGGCGCGGTAGTGGCGGCGGCGGCGGCGGGAACGCTCTTAACTTCTTAGTTAGGTAATTATCGTTGTTAGCGCTAGGATAGGTGCTTTACCCGCTTTAAAAATATCTTCTTTAGCTAAGTAAAGCTAGGTCTTAATTAAATATATTAAAATAGTATATTAAAAGTAGTAAAATAGTAGGGATAGCTAATAGTAATATTATAATAAATAGTATTTATTATATTATAAATAAAATAATATAATTATAAATTAATAGCTAACTATTTATACCTTTAGTTATAAATATAATAATACTATTTATAAAATATATATAAATTATCTTTAGTTAAAAGGTAGTAAAGTATATTATTTATAATAGTATAAATAAAGTATAAAAAATATAGTAAAGTCTTTTATTAATAAATAAAAAACTATTTATCTTTAAAGTTACTTTAAATTAAATACTTTTTTAATATATATAGTAAATTCTTTTTTATAAAAGTATTAATAAAAGTAAAGATAAATATTTTATTAAAATATATTAAGTTAGCTTTATATTTATATACAATATATATATTATTTATATAAATATATTATAAATTAAATATTAAAATATAGAAAGTAAGCTATATTAAGAAAGGTAGTAGTAGATTTATATATAAAGGGTAAAATAAGGAATAGTAATATAAAGTAATTATTAAAATAGTATTATAAGAAAAATATAAAGAGTATTAAAAAAAAATAAAAACTAAGTAAATAAAGGGCATACTATTAAAATAAAAGTTAATAAAAGGAGAGGGGATCTTAAAGGGGTTTTTATATTTACTATAAACCTTTAAAGTAATTATAAATAAAAGGCTATTTATTATTATTTTATTTTACTAATCTTCTATATAATAAATATTAAGTATTTAAGCTATTAACATTACCTAACCTTTTTTATTTTAATTATTATTAATATTAAAACACTATTAAGTTAATAAAATCTTAAAAGCTAATGTTAATAAATTAATTAAAGTAGGGGGGGGGGTGTGTAGTATAGTAACTATAGGTATATATTATAAAGATAAATACACTATAGCTAAGGGATACGCTTTTAAAATACACTTCTTTTATTAATAAATTACTTTATATATTATACTTTAATATAAATATATATATTATATTATTAATAGTATAAAGAAGTAGTAATATAAAGAGTAAAATAGGAGCTATATAATAAATTTAAGTTAATAGCTTAAATCTTAAATATATAATAATATAAAGAGGGCTTATTAGCTTTATTAAAAAAGAATAGGGGATATATACTACTTATAAAGCTTTATTATACTTCTATTAAAACTGTTTTTAGTAAAGCTTTATTAAGACTTTATTAAGTAAGTATATAAAGATTTAAAAGTATATAAATTAATAGGAGAAAGAGAGAGATAAAGGACTTCCCTTCTCTTTATAGTTAATAATAACTCTATTAACGCTAGATTGCAGTAGCTATTTAGGCTAGTCTATAACAACACCCACTTTTACCTCTTTCTCTATATATAATATATAATATATACGCCTACCACTACTATACTATAGGGTATTTTATATACTATATTAAGTAGTATAAAGTCACTACTTAGTAGAAAATAGGGGGACCTATGCCTCTCTATGTAAAATTTATATAGAGGGGTATAGAAAAGGGGATGTGGCTGTATTGGCGAAGTGGGTACTGAGTAGGTACTGCTGTAAAAGCACTGCTGCGAATATTAAGACTTAGAATCGACAACCCTTTTAACAAGGCTGTCTATCTTATACGTGCAAAGGAATGGTCGCACTTAGCCAACTCTAGGCATCACTGCATAAATAACTAAAAACGCAGTTATATTTCTTTCTCTGTTTATATCGAATTTGAAACAAATAGATTCTTTACAAGCTATAAATGCCTACGTTCTACGTGCTGTGTTGTGTCGGGCCGGATGGTGACGCGGAATGTGTGAAGGGAGACAGTCGGGAATTGAGGCATCGTGGGTGCAGAGGGATATAGCCCTTTAACATAATAGGGATCAATTAATCGGAAGGTATAAAGAGGTCTTCTTTTCCTAGATAACTTTCAAACACACGGCCGCCGTCATGAGTTTTTCATGCGTGCCTAATTTTATTAATTGATTTGGACCCAGTTGATGCCGCGGCAGGCTAAGGGCGATATATTGTGATTCTTTTACTTTTATTGATATTTTCGACTTCCAACCATTTAATGAATTCAAAGCCATTCGAATAAGACCATTTCCAGCTGTGTGGTTTTGGTTGCGCTATTTTCGCGATACCTTCAATCCATTAGAGCATACAGCCTTTCTGTGTGTGTGTGTTGTTCTTCTTCGGGCTGGCACAGTATCTAGTACGTAACAATAGTGGTGCAGGCGAAATGAGGAAGTTTTTTAAAGCTTCAATATAAGTTTAGGTCTAGTTATTATATTATTCCAAGTACTGTGCAAAACCGCAGGTAAACTGTAGGCTCACATTTTACTATCCCGCGTCTCTCCTTCATTAAAGTTTGCCTATTTCCAGCGTCTGCCAGGTCAACGATCCTTAAGGTTATTCGGATTTATTCGAGATAGTAAGCAACTATTGGACTTAGCACCTCGTTTTTCGCGTGAGGGCAGAGGAAGTGAACGCTGTCATATGTTTCGTCACAGTAATATGTGAGGAAACCTCTTTTATTCTTGGCGCAAAGAAGGCGGATGCCCATTTTAGGGCCCGGGCCCACCAAGACCATATCTGAGGCATTAGGGTCCTGTCGAACGGCTCTCACTTGGCTGCCGGTTGCTTCACTCTCAGATTCTGCTCCGCAAATGAAGATGCTGTCCAGTTCATTATTCATCAAGCACCGCACCGGCGTTTTCGCTGTCCAGCCGGCAGGCTTATCTAGGGAGCAGCCAGCGAATGTCGGAATGGTGTAAAGAGCGATAGCAGCCAGCGCGCTAGATATAGATCGTTTCATTGTAGCGGCTTTGATTATGTTGTATATGCTGTAGAAAATATTTAATTGTTGAAGCGCGGAGAAATAAAAGATAAAGACAGGTTGACAGGTGTAGTTATAGGAGGTCAGAGGGATATTATTTATGACAACCGCAATAGAGTAAATGTATCGATTAAAGCAAAGAGATGCTGAATTTTTGCGAAATATTCCTCTTGCGAGATGACTAGGATACAAGACTAGATATTTAGGCAGCGCTGTCCGAACGATCCGGCCAGCTAACGTCCTAAGTAAATTTTATATTACTAGTAATCTTATCTATCCATGAATCGGGGCGACTCCAGAACGCGCTCCGGACCATGGGGGATGCAGCAAATCTTAGGCCTCGCAAAGCTCGTCTCAGCTTTGAAGTGTAGAGCACGTAAGTGGGTCAATTATTACGCTGCTTATGCGCAATAAATTATCCCATCGTCGTGACATGTAACGTTGCCTTTCAGATTTACTGACATGACAGTAGTTCCTCTCGGGACGTCATAATAGTTAGTTTGGTAGTCGGAGCACTTTTATAGCTTGGGCGTTAGCATATTCAGACTTAATGTTATAATGTTTAAAGAAATGGAGAAAAAACAATTTCGTACGCAATAGGTGAATCGGCCATTCTTCTCACATCCGCCATTGCCTTCGGTTCCATGGTCGCACCATCGCGTAACGGGTTTAATAGGTCCGGGCGTGTGAATTGGTCGCCGCCAGCCGTTCTTCGGGCCATCCGGTCCCCACCAAAACGGAGACCCTCCCGGTCCCCAGCCGCCCGGGGGGCCTTCTGGTCCCCAATTGTCCGGGACGCCTGGTCCCCACCAATCCGGAGCACCTTCCGGTCCCCAGCCACCTAAAGGACCTTCTGCTGACCAGCCCGCCGGGATACCGCCTGGTCCCCAGCGCGAGTAGTGCGGTGGTGGATAAGGTTTTCGGCCATCTGCTGCCCACGCAGGAGCAATGGCGGTAAGAGCAAAAAGAATTGGGTGAAGCAGCATATTGGGAACCAGGTTGTGATAATCTTAAAACTGTTTTAATTGGAGTCCCGAAATGACGATGCTTGGAAAGGATGCCTAGGCCTATTTATAATACCTTTTCGGATGACTCGGGTTTGATCACTTTGTTTTTTAGCCGAAGTCCGGGTCGCGGCTAAATTATTAATCCCGTCCGAATTCTGAATTTCATGTTGTGTGCATACGGTACACTTCCTCAATTATTTTACAGTACGGCCCTCTACTAAATATGAAACCATGACAAGTGAAGGCTTGGGTCTGTTAGTAAACTTCGGACGGCTTAGCTTTGCTTTATTTGAAGAGGCTATTTGGAAAGGCTCTTTCTTTCAGTCTCTTGCCGGAATACACAAGAGATCGGCAAGACAAAGTATAGCGTCTTCCTCAAGCCCTTGCTGAAACAGTATTTAAAGTGGAGGTATCAAATTCCTGGGCCAGCTGGATTGGTTCGTCCTCTCCATCTTCTTTCATCCCCCCTAGGATCATTGACTTTGGCGCCATTGCTTGCCATAGCTCAGGGTCTGTGAAGGCCTTGAATTTTTCGTCGTGCCACTGTCCTGCCGTGATGGCGCGGCCCTCTGAATCAACAAACATGGTGTCATCTTCGGCGCGTAAAAAGTACGCAATCGAGTAACGATGTTCGGCAGGATCAAAAGGCACGACGCGATGAATACAACTCTGGAATTTCATGCCGCTGGCGAATCGCAAAGAGTCCCCCACGTGTACGAAAGCGCAACCCGGCTTGGGTGCGACAAAGCCCATCTCGCGCGCACCGCAGGAACCAGGGGGGCGAATTTGAAGCCCCCACTGCTCACTGAATAGAAGAGTGAGGGTGCTGATATCAGTGTGTTTCTGGTGACCGATGCGATTTTCGCCGGCAAGCTTGGATGGAAGGTAGTGCATCATAGACAGCTTAGGTGGCAACGACGAATCAGTGGACGAAGAACAGTCACGAATTTTACTAGTGGAATGGCCTTGACGTTTCAAATTGTACCGAGGTGGGGTTCAATGCACATACAGTAGTCGTGGACGGTCGGTCGTTGCGGTGCGAATTTTCAAATCGTCCGGCACCAGTAAGGTGGAGACCCGTGGAGAGGGCCGATAGAATGACCTTGGTGATGGTGTTGCAGCTGCCGATGGCGTTCTCAAGGATTTGCAGGTCGCCGCTATTCTTGACCGGGGCTGGGATTTTGGGGCTATCTCGCTGGATCTCGTCTCGAGATATCTTGAGCATTTCATAGCCATCCTTCGTGCCGGCCGCAACACCAGTACGGCTACCCACGGGCTCATATCTACATGCATAAAGATGGTTAGGAACAGGTTTGACTTTGTCCTCGGGGAATATGAAGATTGACAAACCCCAAGTGTGAAGATATCAAGCCAAATTCGTTTTTCGCCTCAATGGGGCTATCAAAGAAGCGCTTCATGAGTTGAAGCGTCTCTTGCTGGTCGGCAAGCATGCGGCGGCCATCAATTCCATTGAGGTCGAGGTAGAAGTAGCCGTCCTCTAGGCAGGCGTCGACCACCCTGTCCACCTCGGCGGGGTCCTGGGAAAGCAAGAGACTGTAATTGATTGTCTGCATTGACCAAACAGGCACCTTCTTGCCCATCCATTCGACACAGCTTGGAGGTTCAGTCGAAGGAGCCATGATTTCTATGTGGTTTCCCGAAAAGAACAAAATATTATATGATGAGAATGAGAAAGGAAAGCAAACAGTCGAGCAGCTGTAGGATATTTTTGCAGAGAAATCCCTGGTTTTTATACCCTGGCTGAATAGGTTACATGTCACGTATATCTAATGTATGTATGTATGTATAAATGTATGTATAAATGTATGTACATATGTATGTATGTATGGGTCTACTTAGGTACGTACGTACGTGGTTCGTAGTACTATGACATGTCCTACATATTCGAGGGGATTTCAGCCAATCCCGCACTCTCCAGCGTCGTATTTCCCCTCCTTTCTAATAAAAGACCAAGCACCTCACCTCAATGCTCTGCCGAGAGTCACAAGTCTTGTATGCGGGGTCTTCAAATGCAGAATGCAGCGATCGGCGGGCCACTGACTTGCTCGAGTCAAAACATTTGATGAGCAACACGTCCTGAGGTGTCATGCCGTGCTTGAAGACCCAGTGATGATTGCGACTGTGACGCACAACCCACGATTCGCCCACAAAACCATCCTCGACCATCTCAGCGCCGACGAGATCCGAGTCGGCAACGGATCGAGCATCAGCCACGGCTATGGGATCTTTGAAAACGGGCTGGATGGGCCGCCAAACATTGATGATTTGATACCGATGCTGGACTAGCCTGTCGGCATCTGCGGGGAATTCCCAACGCAGCCGCCGCTCCGCTCCGTCGTACGACTGGTCGACATGGGTTCGGGTGACGGGCCCGCGATTGGCAAGATTGTGCAGGCCAAGGTGATGCCACTGGGTAGGACCTCGACGCACTTTGTGATTGAAGACGGCAACGGCACGCGCGCCGGTGACTTGCTTGACGAGGTGTTCGCACTCTTGGTAATATCCATTTCGAATCTGGTCGTCGTTGGTGAAGGCCGTCTCACGGCTTGGGTGGCGACAGTATTGGAATCCTTGGCAATCCAGCGTGTACTTGTCCTCGTCTCCGCTAATGTCCGACACGGAAACATCCCAAGCCTTGTGTGGTCGCCTGTTGCTAATTCTTCCGTTGCCGATGAAGATGGGCGTTGGCTTGGAGCCGTCACCTGGGTCGTCCCAATAGTTCAGGGTGGTCGCCACGTCATGTTTGGGAGGGATGGGCATTTTTTCATGCTCGGCGCTGTTCTTGCCTGTCGAGTCCATGGATTGCGCCATTGCGGCGGACAGTTTGATGCAGTGGGTGGTTTGAAAGCTTGAAAATTGAAGCCGAGAAGGTCAAAGACGGGCGTCTTTGCCAACACACAAGGTGCCTGGATGTGGTGTCACTTCTCGTCGTTGCGCTCTTATTACTTATCTTGAACTGCACCAGCCAAAAGTATGCGAGGTGGCCTGAAAAGCGTAGCTGTGGCCGATGCCCCAATAGGCACTGTACAGATATCATTTGCCCCTGCCACCTTTGGCCACTCTGATGCATCTAACCACCGTCACAAAATATTGTATGCACATTGTACATATGTATGTACATATGTAGATACATATTACATATGTATGTATCTGCATGTATAACATGCTCGCACCCTATTTCGTCGGCACATTTTTTTTAGCCTGCGTACATGACTGCCCTGATTCTCTTTCCACTTTGAATTCTCCATGCATTTTCTCCCCATAGCATGGATGACGAATTCGTTCTGGTTCCTGAAGCGCCCGAAGCCTGCGACGAACACGAGTCGTCCGCGAGAGACGGGCTCTTGCACGACATTGATTGTTTCGTCCAGGAGTTGAGCTCTTCGCTATGGCCGCTCAACTGCTTCCTCCACGCCAATCCCGAAACTGCGTATCGGGAGCACAAAGCCCACGATGCTTTGACCAACTTCATGAAGGAGCGGGAGGGTTGGCAAGTCACCTGTTCGGCGTATAGCATGGAAACAGCTTGGGTGGCTGAGTTTGACAGCGGCCAGCCCGGCCCGGCGGTCTCGTTCAATGCAGAAATGGGTATGCTCTCCTTTTGTTTGTTGTGTCTTGTTTTCTCTCGCTCCTTTTCCTTTTTGTTTTCTTTTTTTTTTTTTTTTTTTTTTTTATGATTGGAGTTTCTTTTCTTATTCTCCTCCCTGCGTATGGATACGTGAACCTCGCTCGTCAGCGGTCGCAGGCAAGCGGGCTTACTAGATAAACCCTAGATGCACTCCCTCAACTGGGTCATGCCTGCGGGCACAACCTGATAGCAATGGCCTCGGTGGCGGCGGGCCTAGCCGCGGCCGAAATGCTGCGCCGCGGCCAGCTCGCGGGCAAAATCAAGATCATGGGCACCCCGGCGGAAGAAGGCGGTGGCGGCGGCAAGATCAGATGCCTCGAGGCGGGCGCATACCGAGACGTGGACTTGTGCCTCATCTCGCACCCCGGAATCCTGCACAACAGCCCCCTCGTCCGAACAAGCGCATTCACGCGCCTCAATGCTTCCTACCACGGGCGTGCGGCGCACGCAGCCAACAGTCCCTGGCTGGGCATCAATGCCCTCGACGCCCTCATTATTGCCTACAATGCCATCTCCGTCCTGCGCCAGCAGACGCGCCCGGACGACGTCATCGGGTTGCAAATCACGGACGGCGGCAACAAGCCCAACGTCATTCACGAGCACGCGGCGGGCGTGGCTGTGCTCCGTGCCGCGTCGGCCGCCCGGCTCGCGCATCTGCAGCAACAGGTCGAGGCCTGTTTCCAAGCCGGCGCCACAGCCACGGGGGCGCGGCTTGTCATGGACGTCGAGCCAGGCTACATGGATCACCTTCCCAACCGCCTTCTCGCCGCCCGCTACAGGCAACACTGGCAGGAGCTGCCCAACCCGCCCCGGCCGCCCCTGCCGCCCCCCGACCAACCCACGTGCATCAAGGCAAGCACCGACCAGGGAAACCTGAGCTACGCCTTGCCGAGCATCAACGTGAGCTTCGCCATTCCTCCGGGCGCTGGTGCCGGACAGCCGCATAGCCCCGACTTCGAAAAGGCGGCCGGGACGAGGGGGGCCTTCGACAGAGCCATGAGGGTCGCAACGGCCATGGCCGCGACCGCCATCGATGTCTACGTGACTCCTGGTCTTTTGGCGCAGGTGCAGGCGCAGTGGAGGCGCGATGTGGGCGTGCATCACACGCGAGGTGTATGGTCATGGGGCCGCGTTGTCTCGAAGCGCTGATGAAAGACGTTGTGTTGTGTGTTGTGTTGCCTCAACACAATGCAGTCAGCGCAGACGCCGCCCCACTCTCAGTGCCGCGGCGAGTCGTAATGGATCGGGGTTACTGCCAGTGAAGTGTACATACCAGGTACACCTACATATGTACATACTTCATACATACATCGGTACATACATAGGTATGTACATAAGTACATGTGTATCACGTCTGCACCAATCGACATAACGCACGGAAAGCCATTGATTTGTCCAAAAAAACTATCACGCCTTCCCTGTCCACGCGCCGCCCAATCTTGACTTCTTGAGAACCAACCCCGCCAGATCCTTCAGTCGTCCGCTCGTCAACAGCTCCAGCACCTGCAAATGCGCCTGCAACTCCTTGCCAATCCAGTTGCGAAGCTCAATGGCGTTCAACGAGTCCAGGCCAAACGCCGTTATCGACATCGACGTCTTATGAGCGTCCATGTCTTCCGGCGCCATCATGAGGATGGATGCCAGTTTTTCGCCAATCTCGGACGCGACCATTTCGACGGCTTCGTCGAGGCTTGGTATACGTTTTAATCTTTCCGCCAGGGACACATCAGAAGACACTGCCGATGCCTTCTCCACGCCAGAGGCAAGCACCTTCTCTCGGATCACCGAGAATTTGCCATCATGGACCCAGAACGGCAGTGACGTCGCGTTGTCGAGTTCCAGCCCCGTGATGCATTGGCCGTCACTGATTTGCCCACTGACCGCGGCTTCTACGAGTGCCAGGACTTCCCTTTCGGAAATGGAGCTTCCGGAAATGTTCCTGAGCACTTCCGTCTTTCTCGAGGCATTGCTGGCCAGGTAACCCACGTCTTCAACTGCTGTCAGGTTGATGGATGTCGCGGCAAGGCCTTTTTGCTGGCGGTGACGTGCCAACGCATCGAGGAACGTATTGGCTCCGGAATACGCCGCCTGGCCTCTGTTGCCAACAATGCCGGCGACCGATGAAAGGAGAACGAAAAAGTCCAGGTCGTCGTCTTCTACGGCCTTGTTGATGTGCAGCGCGCCATCGATTTTGCATCTCACCACCTCGTTGTACTCCCGAAACGTCATCTTCTCAAATAGTGTGTCCTTGAAAGGAATCGTCAGCATGGGTGTCCTTTTTTTTTTAACCCCCTCGTTGCCACATCGGGATTCGCGTCTTACCCTTAGCACCATTGCTGCGTGGATGACGCCACGAATGGGAGGTAGCGACTGCCGTATCTTTGACACCAAAGCACGAACACTTTCTTCCTCGCCAACGTCGCACTTCATGACATGAACGCATGCTCCCTTTCCTGCGCCATCTTCGATTAACTTCGTGACGGCGGGTGTCGCGCTTCCACTGCGCGACAACAGTACAATATGACCTGCGCCTTGGCGGCTGAGTTGACCAGCAATGGCGCATCCAATGCCACCCGTGCCGCCAATGATCAAATAAGTCGCGTCCGCTCCAAGCGCAGCAGAAGATGAAAGGGCGTGAGTGGCCTAGCGGGTTTGAAAAGGTCATTAGAATATGCATATTTTGGGCTATATTGTCATGACGTACCTTTACTTGCGCCGGTCGAGTGTGATCGACAACGAGCTTTCCAGATGTTTTGCCACTCTGTAGCTTTCTGAGCGAGCCTTCTACTTGGTCAATGGTGGTTTCGTTGATGGGACCAATGGGATGGATTTCTCCGCGTCTCAGCAAAGTCATGACATTGCTCATAATGCGCCCCATGACTTGTGGTCGCTTGGCAGCAACGAGTGTCAAGTCAACGGAGCTGAAGGTACAATTCGAATCGAACGTGGCCATGTCCAGTCGGCTGTTTGACGTAATGTCTCTCTTGCCAATCTCAATAAAACGTCCAAAGGGAGCCATACTGGCCCATGATTCTCGCAGCAAATCACCCGCTAGGGAGTTGATAATCACATCAACACCTTTTCCGGCCGTTGCGTGACGCACCGCAGCGCCGAATTCACTGTCTCGGCTGTAGAATATATGGGATTCCGGAATGCCATAGGTATCCATGAGGAGCTGCTTCTTCTCCGCTGTACCGACAGTGGCGTAGATTTCCGCGCCAACCATTTGCGCTAGCTGGATCGCAGCTTGGCCGACACCACCGGAGGCGGCGTGAATAAGAATAGACTCTCCGGGTTGCAGTCGCGCGATGTCAATGATGCCGTAGTACGCCGTGCAATAGACTACCGGGATGGAAGCAGCCACTGCGAACGACATGTCATCCGGTATGACCACAGCACTGCTGGCAAGACAGCGAGCAAATGTGCTGTACGAACCCATTGGCACGGCGCAGACACGGTCTCCCGCCGCTACCGAGGTGACCTTGCCACCCACACGGGATACAATACCGCTGCACTCGACTCCAATGTATGGGCTTGCGAGCTGTCCCATGGCTATGACGACATCTTTGAAGTTGATGCCAGTGCAGGCTACATGAATCTCAATCTCGTCGTCAGCCAGGGCCGATTCTGGCTCGTCGGTCCAGAACAGTGAATCAAGCGCTCCCGCAGCGCCTATTACCATCTTCAGTCGTCTGCCCTCTTGCTGGAAACTTTGCAAGTATGGTACAGATGGCTGCGTCCTGCGGGATATGCTCTTGTCAAGATCATCATCTGGAACCACTCGCGGCACGAACAGTTGGCCTTGACGTTCGTAGAATTCCAAATCGCGACGTGCTTCATCTTGTTGATGCTCGTTGAAGGATTGAAACCCAGAGATGATAAGATCGGCCTTTGCAGAAGCGTCTAGCTGTGACTGGGGATCCATATCCAACGTAGCCAATGGTCTCTGTGTTTCGGACCTCACACTTCTAAAGATACCCTGGGCTACGTTTCTATCCGGGTTCACTGCGGTGCTGTAAGCACCTGATGTCACCCAGAGGACAGAGGCCGAATCCAGTAAAAGAGCGTGCAACGATGAAAAGGTTGGTTCTGTCATCCCAGAGAGTACGGAGTAGTCAAGTTCATCCAGGCAAATATAGTGTGCCGACGAGTCTGTATGAAGTTGGCCAAGTGAGGTAATCCGTGCTTCGGCACCCAGATGGCTTTTCAGACGAAACTGCAGGGCAGCAACCAATGCATCCTCTTGCGGTCTGTCGGTTACCAGAACTACTTGAGCCTTGATTTGACTCGATGGAGAAGATGCTGGAGAATGAGAATAGCTATCACCATTGACTCCATTCGTAATTGTCATTCCATTCACATGCCGGCTTAACCCCGCATCTTGACTTGGAACTGCTTCAAATGGAGTGTCCGCCTGTTTCGTCATGTCGTCCTCTGACATAGCCTGAGCGTGTGAATTAGCATCTGCCAAAGGATCACTCTTGCCGCCACTGGCTGATGGGGCGCTGCTATGAAGAGCTTCCCATTGAACTTTGTAGCATAACGATCTGTGATGAAAGTCTGGAGTACTGTCGTTGACCACCGGACTCATCTTGAATCCCGTCATTGTGACTACCGGTTCTGCAATAGAGTGGTGCCAAGCATCCAGCGCAAATTCCACCGATCCGGAGCTGGATCGGTTGAAGCAACCATGGGCAATCGCTTCGGCTGTTTCGCCTGGGGTGTTGGGGAACGATGTGCTGATTTCAAGATCTGCAATAGCAGACGGCATGAATAGATGTGGCAATGTGGCGAATCCTGCGCCAAGGATAGGAAATGTGAATTGTAGGATCAAGTCCATGAACGATGCCGGTAGTATTGAAATTGTTTCATATCCAGAGTGCATATACGAAGCAGTGTTGGGGACCGTTACGGAACCACAGATGTAGTCACCTCGCAGAGAGACATCCTCAGCCGTGTTTGTGAACGCCGGGCCGTACTCAGCTCCACGTTCAGCGAGCTCCGCATACATTGCTCGTATGGGCACGTCAACTCCGGGAAGAGAATGGGCGATTCGACGACGGCTGTGAGCCGACTGAAACCTAGCAGTGTTCACAGTATTCGCGATCCGCGTCTTCTTCACGCAGACTAGGCCCCGGCAATGTTGAAGCCAACCTCGATTGGGAGCCCAGGACGAAATGAAGAATTCATCCCAGTCATTAGACGTGGATCTTGTCCCTTCCGTGTACGGTCGAAGAGTGACAACAGTTTCGTAATAGGTAACGCTGTCCATGATGAGAGCTTTCGACGCCTGGATTTCCCGTAAATGAAACGAGGCCATGTGCTTTGGTTCAACACGTCGCAACTGCGCTCGCTGACTTGCAGCCTCCACAGCCATACACAAGTAGCCCGCCAACGGAAAAGTCACCAGAGACTGCATGCGATGATCCCTGAGCCATGGGATTTCGTCGACAGAAAGGACATTACGCCATGTCAGCTCCGAATCCGTGTAGCTGTGGTCCAACAGACCGAGGATATCGTGTCGAGCAAACGGTTTCAGACGGTGTTGCTTGCTAGCACGCGACTCGTGCCAGTAGTTCAGGCTAGACCATGGGTATGGGGGAAAGTCGGTGATGAGATTCGGTTTATGGGCGGCCTTGGTCTGATTAATCTCGTCAAATTGGACGACATGCCCATGCATGAACAACTTCCCCGCGAGGTTGAGCAACGAAACACAGCTGTTTTGGTTGCGAATAAGCGTCGGAAGATACTTGACGTCTCCGACGGCCTGGGGCCCGTTGGAACGCAGGATTTGTTTTATGGGCCCCTCCAGCGCAGAATGCGGTCCAATTTCGATCAATATGTCGGGCTTTTCGTGTTCGTACATGCTTTGCACCGCCGATGAGAAAAGCACAGGTTTGACGAGGTTGTTGACCCAATAGGATGGACCCAATTCCTCCGTGTCGTTGTATTTCCCAAGAAGAGACGAGTAAAAGGCCACATCTGCCGTGCAGGCCTGCGGTGTCATGGCTTTAATTGCTTCGAGGTAATCAGATGCCACAAGTCCCATATGGGGGGAGTGGTATGCCACATCCACCCGCAACTTGCGATTGAATATTTTCTGCCGCTCGAGCTCCGCGGAAAGTTGGTCGATTTCTGCTTCGTCGCCAGATACTGTGGTGGATTCTGGGGAGTTCTGACACGCCGCAGTCAGACCATATAGCCCCAGGCGCTTGATTCGTTGCTGGACGTCTTTCTCGTCACATCCCACGGCCAGCATGGCTCCCTTGACATCTGCGTGGCGGGTTCTCAACAACACGGCCATCTGACCCCGATAATAAGCCGCCGACATCGCATCACCGATGGATATGGCACCAGCAGCATATGCCGCGACGATCTCTCCGCTCGAATGGCCGATGACCACACTTGGTTTCACCCCCCAGGATGATAAAAGGTCGGTCATGGCGAGCTGAACGGCCGTGCAACATGGCTGTGATAGATAGGCCATGCCGATGTTTGACTCCTCCTTGGGTTTGAGAAGCTCATCGAGGAGCGAAAACTCGGCATGCAGTCGCTCCAGGCAATCGGCCGCGGTGTGAATGGTCTCAGCAAATACTGGGTAAGTGTCCATGAGCTCACGCCCCATCTGGGCCCATTGAGCGCCTTGGCCGGTGTAGACAAATGCTATTTTGGGGGAGCTCGAGACAGCGCGTTTCGGCAGACTTTCCGTGCCGTTTAGCGAGATGGCGAGGTCATTGCAGGATAACGCTGTAATGGCCACCCGCCACGGAAATTGCGATCTTCGTTCGCATAATGTGTAGGCAATGTCGTTGAATATACGCTTTTCGAAGATTTCCGGATGTTGTTCCAGATAGATGCTGAGCTTGGATGTCATCTTCTTGACGGACTTCTCGTCGTTGGCACTTAGAATGAACAGCTTCGGGTGATCTTTGGTGCTGGCGGGGAGTTTGGCCAACGATGGTGGCAACTTCTCCAGGACGGCGTGTGCATTAGATCCACCAAACCCGAAATTGTTGACACTGATGAACTTCTTATCCTTTGGCCATGGGCGGAGGTTGACAGGCACCTTCATGTGCCATGCTTCCAGTGGTATTGCCTCGTTTGCCTTTTCGAAATGGACGTTAGGCAAGATGAAGCCCTTCTCGAGCATGAGGCATGCCTTGATGACGGAGATGATGCCGCTCGCGTTTTCCAAGTGCCCTACATTGGACTTGACGGAGCCGATATACAAAGGCGTTCGCTTAGTGCGGCCGTCGCCAAAGACTCGATGCAAGGCAGCGGCTTCGATTGGGTCGCCAACTTTTGTACCAGTGCCGTGAGCTTCGACGTAGCCCGTGTCTTGCGGCGAGACGGCCGCTCGTTCGTAAACTTGGCGGATTAAGGCTTCCTGTGCTTCGCCACTCGGAGTGGAAAGACCTTATCCGCAGTTAGTGGGCTGGAGGTGCGGCAAGTTGGACGTCGAGTATACGCACCAACGGTTTTGCCATCTTGGTTGATGCCGGTGTTGGTTATGATGCACCGTATCTTGTCGTTGTCTTTCAGGGCCTGGTCGAGTGGCTTCAAGACAAGACAGCCCACGCCTTCGCCTCTAGCAAAGCCGGACTTTGCGCGGTGATCGAACGAGAACGTCTTTCCGTCGTTGTTAAATATTCTAAGGACAATCGATGTCAGCGGGAAGAGAAGGAAATATACAAGATCCAGAGACGGCACCCACCCCAGCATGGACATGGAAACCATGTCATCTGGTTGCAGATGCAAGCTGCACCCGGCCACCATTGCCGAGTCGGTTTCGCCGGACCGGAGACTCTGCACTGCGGCGTGCAAGGCGTGCAAGCTGGATGAGCAAGCAGTATCTATTGACAGACATGGTCCGCGAAAGTTGAAGTAGTGCGAGATTCTAGCTGCCTGTATAGATTGATGGTTTCCGGTCGAGTTGAACAGCGGGACATGGTTCAAGTCGCGCAGGGTGCCCCGTTGGTAAGTTGATGATGTTCCTCCCACGAACACCCCCATGTTGGCACCGGAGACGGTCTCCTTGCGAATGCCGGCGCTTTCGAGCGCCTCATAAGCGCATTCAAGTAGTTGCCTTTGTTGCGGGTCCATGGCGTTTGCTTCTTGCTCTGTGATGTTAAAGAATGGCGCGTCGAACTGTGACAAATCGTGGTCCATGAAGTAGCCATTTTTTGTGTTGTAACAACCTCTCTTCTGTGGATTGGGATGGTAGTAGGCGCTTGAAGTGAATCTGTTTTCTGGTATAGGGCCCCATCCGTCACGAGAACGAGAAATCATGGTCCAAAGGTCCTCGGGAGTTGACACGCCGCCCGACAGACGGCATGACATGCCCACGACGGCGATTTTTTGAGGTGCAGTCATCCTCACGTATTAAGGAATAGGACTGGGTATCAAAAAAAAAAGGAAAAAAAAAAAAAAAAAAGGTGTTGAGGCGAAGCGATGGAATTGTACAACACAAACCAGACGGCTGGTGGCTGATGACAGCCATCGCCCCATGTTGCGAGAGCAATCATCTTTTAAAGAGCTGCGTATTTACAACGGCCCACATTTGACCACCTCTTCCATTCTAGATTGTCTCGATGAGGTCGGATTTTTTTTTTTTGTCCGATCTCTTGTTAACGACCAAGCGTCAATTCCTAGGGTGCAAAACGTCTGATGACCCCTGCATATTCGGCCAGACTGCATACATTGCAGCGAGATGTACGAGGGCCTCTGCCTGTGCGCCAATCCTTTCTTCTTTTACCCTAGACGCTTCACATGTGATGAGGAGTCGATTCCTATGCATGACCACAGAGGCTCCTCTGGGCCAGGTCGTGAGAGGTGAAAGTTCGGACATGACTTTTCGCCACCATTGTCTGTGCAAGATATGGTGAGACGACAACGTCCGACTGCATGTCACGTCAGGTGATAAACCCAGTCATGGCCCCATGTTGCTGTTCCATATGCATTGTCTTAGACTCCACGGCGGACGTTGCAGATTTGGCTCTGGAGAAAAATCAAAACTGAACCCTGCTCAAATCTGCCGACGCTACTGCGTGCGGATTGTAGACGTATGTATAGATATGCGTCGACATTCTTCTTATAGGATACATACATACTTCTTGGTGGTGGCGGAGATACATGACTTGGGGGAAAGCGCGTGTTAGTGCCATAAATCAGTTACGTCTACAAAACGAAATAATCGACTTGGATGTAGAGGATGCTTAATCCGGACAGTACACCGCTTGATTGTTTTGAGGGAGGTCCAAGCCCCTCCCCTGTTTGGTCGAGCACTCGTGACTTCATCTGCAGATGCTGCTAGGGGGGTTGTGGATTATCAGCAGGGATTATTAAGTACCAGACCCGAGTCCCTGTACACCATGGGAAACACTCGATGTACCTTTAAATCTCTAAATACTTCACTTCAGGGATTCTACTGTTACTGTGTCCTACAATTGCTATGCAAGTACTGTCCTTATATTTACATATTGTATCTTTCAACTACCTGTATAGCTAGGCACTTTGCATGAGGGCGCTGATGCGTTTACACACTTGGAAAAAAGGGCGCAGATACATAGGAAAGCCATGCGTGACGCGCTGTGGCACGCGCCTACCGCCGGCGGAAGATTTGTTTCAATATTTCCTCTGATCGAGAGCCCGAATCAAAAGGGGCAACAAGGAAGAGTCCCGGGAAAATCCGTCAGTGACAGCTTGATCGCCGATCACGACCCTTAATATGGACAGCCTGGCTTTGTTATTCGTGCGGTTGCACTTCCGGGGCTGCTATCTGGGCACAGACGCCCCACCGCGGACGGCTGGATCTACAACGCGGCTATGCGCGGCAGCTCCCTAGACAACCCCATACGATTGGCATATTGTCGTGGCATGTATTGTACGTTACGCAGGTGGACGTATGTATGGCGCCCGCGTGGATGGGTGTACCCGTGGCGAGTTTTCGCGAAGCTGGTGGACGATGAAGCGGACCGGCGGCGGAGACGTTGACCAACGAATAAGCGAATCAGCGGAGAAACTTGGTTGACGATGACGATTCGGATTCTAAATACCTGTGTAGGTAGTCGGTCAACCTCTTCTTCGTCGGCAGGACGCTAGTATTGTCTTCGTCATGTATGTGGATTCGTGCCGCTCATTCATCTACATATGTACTTCCATTGTCGGCCACGCAGCGGCCGGTGTCGGATTCTGAGTCGACCAGTTGCATGCACGAGTAAAACACGCGTCGCTGTTTAGATAGCAGACCTCGTATTCCCCGCGCCAGCCTGGTTCTCCTTTTCATCGGTTCCGCCGCTGGGATACCACGCTTGGCTAGCTCATGATGCAGGGGCGGAAAATTCCCCTGACAGCCGCACTGTTTGTTTTTCCGCATTGTCCGGCTACCTTAGCCCTGGTCGGCTCATGATGCATGCGTCATTGGATCCCTATGGATCATCGTCACTGCGAGATCAGATGGGGGAAGGAAGATCAGAGCCATGCTGGAGGTCGGAGGCCATCGCCGGCGGCAAGGCGAAGAGAGGAATAGATGCGAGATGAGCATGTGAGACATGACGCCTCTGATGCCGCGACAATAAATCACGGCCAAAGAACCCTTCAGCATCCCTTCGGAGTCCTGGACTCTGGTGTTACTATGCTCCACATACACGCAAATAATTTCCTTGCAAAGAAGCTGTTCTCTTCTGTCATTCACAACACCGGTCCGCATATATCATGACTATTCTCTGCCTCCATGGCGCCTACGGGAGCGCATTGGTAAAACCTGACGTCGACCATCGTTCTAGCTCGATTGCTAATCAAACCCACCAGCATTTCGAAACGCAATTGCGCCCGTTCATAGATGCGGTGCAGAGAACAAGTCCGGCCCAATTCAAATGGATCAACGGCGGTCATCCTGCGACACCGCCTGATGGATTTGATGAGTACTTTGGTCCGGGGCCACTCTACAGGTTCATTGACTTTGATGGAGTCAGTGAGCTCGACGACATCCTTTCAAAACTCCGTGACATTCCTGAAGGCGTCACCGCTGAAGATGCCATGAGACGACTGATGGGCGACAAACAATCATTCAATGCTTCCGCGGTACGAAACACGTTGAATAGTCTGCTGGAGGTTCTGGATTCGGATCCCAGTATTACCGTATGACCCAAGAACGACTTTGAATATCTCTCAACCCATAGTTCTTACGAGTACTTGTAGGGAATACTTGGATACTCCGAAGGAGCCACCGTGGCCGCGAGCTTAATATTGGAAGAGAAGCGCCGGTTTGAGGAGGAGGGACGGCCTCGGCACATCAAGGTGAGAGACGTGATAGAAACCTCCCGTTTCTTCCAACATCCACTAACGCCTCCAAGAACGCCGTCTTTTTTGCTGGCTGGCCGCCGGTACGCCTTGTAGACGATGCTGTCGAGTGTCTCCTTGCCGATGAGTGCGACAACATCATAGACATCCCCACCTGCCATGTGGTCGGCTGTAACGATCCTTACATCGACGGAGCAATGGCCTTGTTTGGCATGTGCGACGAGGATTCCGCTATCCTGTTTGACCATGGAAAGGGCCACACGGTACCTCGCGATCCAAGGACCCTACAAGAGCTGGTTTTTGTCGTCCATGGAGTGTGGAGGCCTTTGGGCATCATGGTGTGACACTAGCCGATATCAATGCCAACACGTGTCACAGCGGTTCTGCGCTCTTAGTATTCCGTTTGGAAATTAATCTGATGACTATATTGGTTCGAAAAGACTGACTAGCCGCTTCTGTCATGCTCCATCGCTTGTGCCATCTCTTGATAGGCCACGTTCACGACTCTCACATGTCGATCGGCCAACGGCCGAAGATCTTTCCTGTAAACGTGATTGAAAAACGTCCCACTCTCATGTCAAAATCCTGTTTCGAAAAGTTCAATTCCTTTCTATGAACTGTTTTTACCGTAACGCCGCATCATGATGCATCCTGTGCTTTCTCATCGACTCATCATTCCTTCGCGTCTATGTCGGTATTCGTCCCTTTTCGTATGCGCAGATGGCATGCTTTCCTCTTTATCTTTAATTTCTTGGCTGGTGGCCGGTCATTGTTTTTAATAGGTGCTGCACGTCTGTTGCTTTGAAACGACAGTGGGGTTTAAATCACCATCACACGCCATGTTCACGGCAACCTTAATATCCTAAAACATGACCTGGAGAAGCTCGCGGATGGCAAGCCACCGTCCATCTACGCCTGTGCTTCCTGTGGAGTTTCTTTATTAGTATGATTTAGCTATTTATAGTCGATTCATCTGGTGTCACGACGGAAGACTGACATTGTTTGTGACAAGGGCCGGAATAAGGGGCTTTGAATGCAAAGATTCAATTCAGAATAATAATCGACTTTGGCTCACTTTGGAGTCTCTAAGGGTTATAGAGGTCTTGTTCCCTTGCAGATGTCCCAAGAGCCGCGGAAATCGTTTATACTTGTGCTGCAAGCAAGGATGCCTAAGGTAAGAGGGTACTCCTCATGCGGAGGTGCCTGGAGTTGGCCGAGTGCCATTGTTAAAGATAGTAACCCCGCGACCACTGCATCTCTTTTCTATATAGATCCTTCGTACACTTGATCGGAATTGGTAGCATCATGCTCCTCCGCAAACCTATACAAGCAGCGCATCTTCAGGCGTGAGCAGTTGCTCTCTCGGATCTTCAGGGGAGCAAAATGTTTTTAAGACACCCTAGAGCATTCAGTTGGAAATATATAGAGAAAGGATCTCAAGTCCGATAGTTGAGATAGGGGCACACATTCAAAGTTCATGTCTAGTGTATGGCCTGCGATGTGCGACATCGTTTTGATGATTTGGTGTACCATATATGCGCACTTATATCCTGTCGATCTCCATAAACCTATGCTATGTTACTATTGGCTATTGATTAGCCACAGGTGAGCGCAAAGACGTCCCATGACAAATTTTGTAGTGATATCTCCGATGCGGCTCATGACCTGAAGACCAAAATGAGTGAGATGAGAGAAGGGAGTCGTACGTGCCTCAGGGGTCGTGCTGCGTTATACCGCGATGTAGTCATGTTTTTTTGTGGTTATATTACTAGTTGACTTGATTGATGAGTTACAAACGATATGCCACGACCCTTCTTCCTACTGCCAATGCACGGTTCTTTTGTCAAATTTTTCCTCAACGTTGTAGTTTTGTCTTGGGGCTTCCCACGTACTCTCAAATATGGTTCAGCGTTATATGCAGACGCCACTATCCTTAAGATGTCATTATTATTGTAAACTAAAAGGATAGATCTAGCAACGTCACCCTCACAGGACGCTCTATTATTAGGCGAGCGACACGAGAAAGTGTATCTTCAATTCCATGCCACTACAGTGGAAGAGTTGAGGCTTACAACTCTCGGTAGGCTTTGCGAACGCTCCATTACTTGAAGGGCCCTGGGTTTAGCAACTTAGCGTCCTCAAAAGTATGTGGTCATCACATATACTAATGGACAGAACAATTATTAAACCTTGAATAGGGGAATTCTTTCTGGCACCAAGGCAGCGGACAGTACAGTTCATCTGTCTTCTTTTCGATACTATGAAGTGGCTTTTGATTTATCATATACAACGTTGTGCGCCTAATCAATAACACTCGCTTCGAGTTTATGACGGCTAATATTGCTGTTGGTGAGATGAACATTTAGAGCGAATCTGTCGGTAGCATTTTCATCTTGGCTATATGCTGCTCTTCAACAGAATTGCTATCTATAACGGCGAAAGCTTTTTCTGTGGAGCCATCAGAAACTGGGCTTGTAACAAAATTCATTCACGTAGTTGCGTTAGGATGAATCAAAACGAAGCTCTCACTTGGCTGTGGAAATGGCCATTCTCGGATTTTCAGAACGCCATTTCCAGTGAAACTGATGTCTTGTGTTGAGAAGAATTTGAAACTTTCCAACCTGCTTCTGCCAGACGGATGGTATGTAGCCCCGACAAGCAATGACTTGGCTGCCACTATTGGGAACGTAGAGTGTGACATCATTGGCATAACAAAACTTGGCTCACATGTGAAAAATTCGATGGGTGAAGACCACATGGGCGGATGGGACGAACCCCTGGTTGTCCATCCCCACACCCTGTGGCTACAGTCGCTCATAAGTAATGCCGAACTCCTTTCTACCAGAAGTGTGATGCGAAAAGTTCAAAGCCACATGGGTTTACCGCCTTCCGTTAAAGAACTGCCGTTCCGTGTGATCATGCAACCCCACCAAGCATGAGCGGTAGTTCAATAACGTGGCGCCAAGCAAGGGTGAGCTTTGACTTTGCTCGTTTGCAAAACTCGCAGGCCTTATCTGGAGATCGTCATCAGACATATGAGACGATTGTCAATTCCTTTTAGAGTTGCAACATGTGCTGCTTCACCACTCCCGCCATTTCAGGCAGGGTGGTCTGAATGAAGACGTCTAAACGAGTGTGTGTACTTCGTTCACTTTCTGATGTTTAACAGACGGGTAATTGTCGTGGTATCTTGATTTTCAGTTGAGTCCAAAGTGTGTTGCTCTCACGAAAGTCTTTTTTTTTTATTCTGGTATTCTACTTTTCAGTTCCGAATAGCCGATCCTAAACTCTCTGCTTCGTGGGGTACCGCCATGAGGTTGCCATGTGCGGACGATGAAACATTGGCATGGGTTTGTGGGCTCCAGTATCACATGAAGTTGCCGCAGCACAGGTGATCGTATGACGCGGCCGGTGGCTATCTAATAAACTACGATGTGTACCTGATCGCCGGGCATTCCCAATATGTGCATGACTTACAGTGGTCCCGGCAACGTTGGAACCGAGCACATATGCCGCCATGGGCATTTTACGTCAACGATAGCATCGATCCGATGGAACGGCACATCTGAGAGTGTTGGAGAGCGTCGATCTACGATGCTGCTCTTTTCAGACGAAGAGTGAAATCATTCGGTATATAAGGTCGAGTCGTACCTGATGTCGAGACACTTTCGAATCTCCTTCATTAACCTATCAAGCACTCGCTCCTTCATTCGAACCGTTTCCAATCGCTACGCAGTCCATCATTCATTTGGCCAAATCCTGTTCCATTTAATCGAATCATGAAGTTCTCCGCCGTTCTGGTTTGCCTTGCCTCGCAGGCTTTGGCTAGCGGTTCCTCACCACTGGCCGAACGGGATTTCGACACAGTCTCGGACGTCCTGCAACACGTCCAGTCTGATATCCAGGGTCTGGATTCCGCCGTCAAAGCGGGAGGCACCGACCCCGAGCCATTGCTCAAGGCCTCCAACGCCCTCATCCAGACCCTCAAGGACTCCAAGACCAAGGTGGACGGAAGCAGCGACCTTGCGCTCACCGACGCCGTGAAGCTGACGCAGCCCGTGCAAGACATGACCAAGGTCAGCCAAGACCTTGTTGACGACCTCTCCAAGGTGAAGAGCACCATCGAGAAGCTGGGATACTGCGACGCCGTCCGCATGCAGACGTCCAAAATCAACGACGGGTCCCAGGCTCTGATCAAGGCCGTGGTCGGCAAAGTTCCGCAAGAGGCCCAAGACATTGCCTCGCAGCTGTCGGCCGGTCTGGTCAAGATCCTGAAACAGGCGCAAGACGATTTCTCCGAGCAGAACTGCAAGGGCAGCAGCGCAGGCGCCGCCAAGCAGCCAGCGGGCGGCGATCACCAGGCCACCGGTGGGGCGGCGCCACAGACCCCAGCCACACATGCATCCACATCCGCTCCCGCCTCCGCCAACCCCGAGACCCCAACTGCCGTGGCCGAAGCCTCCCATGCATGCATGTGCAGCAGCCCCGCTCCTACCCCCACGGGCATGGGCACGGGCACAGGCGCCATGACTGCACGCCCCTCCAGCACCAACCCGGTCCCCGTCACGGCAGGAGCCGCCCTCTTCGCTCCTGCTGGCGCCGTGGCGTTTGCTTTTGCCGCTCTCGCCATCTAAGGGCAACTGGTCTGGTTATGGGAACGCGCACAGGCGTGCACAGGCGTGCACATGCACAGGCGTGCACCGGCCTTTGCGCGCTCATGCCTGTCGGCATTGTCGGCATTCGGGCGAATCCACCTCGTGCGCGCATCCTTATCCTTGCGTTGTACATATTGATAGTACAATCCTGAATTCTTTGAAAGGCCGACTTGACAGGGGTTATTACGCCAATCAAAAATTTACATCGAGAATTACTAGTTAGGAATCTGAGAATATATTAGGCACAACCTTATTTATATACCTTATAATCCGCAGCAATCCCCGGCTAACAATCATGTATGTGGTCGAGTCTTCATATCCGCTGAGGAGGGGGGCTTGTACTTATTTGCCAATAATTCACGCGATGTATTGTATACTTGTATTTAGTTCGGCAAGGCAAGAGGTTTAAAAAATCATTATGTAATGGAGCAAAAGTCAACCCACTCTGCTTGTAACCCTTAACAATTCATCTCCCCGCCCGTCTTCGCGTTGTGACTATGCCAACCACGGTCACGATCATTCAGCATCCATCCCTTCCACGCCGAGCTCGCCTAGTACTAACAAACCATCCAGCATACGTCATAGCTTCATTTCTGAAACGACGTGCAACATGAGACAGAAAAGCACCCTGTTTTCCATTGTACCAGCATCGAGCTCCACACTGTAGACTAACAGTGCTTTTTTTTTTGCGGGAGTTTTTCCTCCGACGGCACATCAAGAAGGATGTTCCCTTAGGAGATGAACTTTACGGCTCATCGGGACTAAGCCAAATAGTCACCATGTATCCGTTCCTATACTCGTCACATAAATTCATCTGTCAATGAGATTAAGGTGACAGCGAGACGCGCGGAGTTTCCGCGTCGCTGGTGGGTATAACGAAACGGGGAGACTCGGATGCACAAGACGCCAACAAATTTCTTGAAAATATGCGACAAGAGCTCAGACTAGGGTCACATCAAGATGATTCAATTCCGGTGATAATTAAGAGTGACTATCTACAGATTCCCACGCTACGAGCCTCGGGATTGCTTCTTCTAGTCTATAATAATCCCTCCTCGTTTGTTTCGGGCATTGAACAAAACAAAGACGCGTAAGTCAAGATTTGTTTCCTGTTCAAGCTTCCTTCCATTACTAACGCAGACAAGAAAAGAAACGGCAGAATCGTAAACAAGCACTCCGTTGGGCCATTGTACACGTTGTCTAGATAAACCACTCATGTGAAAAATGCCCTCCACCTCGTCCGTCTGGCCTTTAAGAATGATGGACGCAGTTCTTCTCCGAAAAGGCTTGTTTTGCCATGTCGATAGAGTCCATGATGGGCTGTGCCGCAAATTTCGCTATAGCCTGCACATAGTCGGGAATCTTGGAGATGGTAGCATCGACCAAGCTCTTGCTGCTAGTGTCGATTTCGTCTATCTGGCTTCGAACAGCATCGCAAAGTCCCTGGCTTTCTATCTTCTGCTTTTTCGCACACATGTCGTCTACCAATGTCTGGGCGTGCATCTTCAGAGTGGCCATGGGCTCAAGGAGAATCACGGCGTCAAACAAGTTCATGGACGGGCCCGCCTTGACGCTTGCGGTACCATTGTCTAGTCTCCCAATGAGTTTATTGGAAGCCTCCAAGGTTTTGGTAGGATCCGTTGTCCAGTCCTGGACAGCGTCGTCGAGGCCGTCAATTGCTGCTTGAACCCGGTTCAGAACCTCGATGGTGTCTTTACCATCTCGCGGAACAACAAGAGAATATGCTCCGGAAACAGCAGTGAGGACAAGAAGCGGGCTGGCGAACTTCATTTCGACGTGTGGTGGCGGGCGGCTTCTGGTCTGTTTGTGGGATGATGAGCTTGCGCAAGGCAGTGTATGTGTTTGTCGTTTGGGGTTTCTAGCGAGTGGAATGTGATGTCTAGATGCTTTTCGAATCCTGAACTCTTCGTCTCTTTATATATTCGCTACTGGTCAATCATATGCTCGTCCATCATATGCTCGACGTAATAAGACACGATGCTAATGAAGCTCAACATCCGCCAACAGTCTTGGCGCTTGCCGTCCCGTAAGAGCATAGCAGAACGCACGACAACAGAAAATCTACTCAATTTTTTGCCACCACCATCAAAAGTGCTTGCCGACGCAAGTCTTGCTACTCTTGTCATTTGACCCCGTGTGCTTGTGGTCCGTACACATGTGTCATCAAATGCCATAGCACGCCCCATAGCACGTCCCATGTGATGGGCATGAGAATACGCCTAGGACGTGGGATTGACACGAAATCCATACCGTAACCTTAAAGCAATATATTGTGGGTCCCAGGACGACGTGTGATGAGTCCTGGCAAGATCGTCATCCCAACGCCGACAAGACCGATTGCACCGGTCCACGTGGCGGGGACGTTGATGGCTCATTGTCGCAAGCCAGACGCAACTCGGATCCATTCACCTGGAGATGTCGCATGTGCTACAATCTTTTCTTTTTTCTCTCATGAGTAAATGAACTCCTGTGACGCCTCAGAACGTGTATTCGGAGACTCCTGATTGTGGAGCGAGCAGTCTTTTCTTCAGATTCTTCAACTCACAACTTCACATGCTTCCAATTTTGGTAGCCAACAACCCTGTACCAAATCATGGTCACAGAAAGGTCATAGAAAGTCAATTACGGCCCGCGCGTCAAATCAATTACTTTCAACGTCTGGGGTTGCGATTTATTTTTCTAGTTCATTTTTTTTTTGGACTTGCGCTTAGTTTCCGATTTTCTTCCAGGTCAGCGGACAAGTTTTTGTATGGGCGAGAGGCAGTTATTACTCACAGCCATTGCCAGTCACCGCATGAGAAATTAAGACAAGACAAAGAGTTCATTGTTCAGGAAAGATAGTGAGCCAAAGTCCAATAAAGCAAAAAGGTGTGAGCCAAGGCAGGCACGCTAAAGAGGGGCACAACGTCTCGCTCTACTTGATTAAAATGACGCAATTCTGTGGACACGCGCGCAGTCGTGAATAGAGCCATGTAAAACTAAACATCACACAGTCGACTGGATGAGACGCATTGTAAGTAGCATAGTGTGAGCACTTCTGGTGCTCAAAAAAGAACTTACTACCCCTATTATTTTATATATAAAGGCAGGTAGTACTATGTATTCTTAATGCTTCTAGTACTTAGAAATTAATATAAATTTATATGTGCACGAGCTACCCTTAGTAACTTCATTTTAATTGGATGCTCAAGTGGATCGGTACGTAAATGTAGCCTTCTCGGTATCAAGGAGATAAAGCAAAGAAAACTATTTTCGTCGCTCGGCAGAATTCGCCGACCTTCTTGCGCTTACAGCCCAACCTCCTCTCTAAAGATTCTATGCCAAGATGTGGTATCTCTTCGGTACTGGTCTGTGCATTGGGAAAGAAGAGATAATGACTAACTAGCGTGGTCTTTGAAAGGCTGCCGCTTTAACAGCCACTCTACGCCACGGGATGCCACTTGTACGAATTAAGATCATTCAACATGGCCATGCATGTCTCGGCGAGCTGTCCACTACCCCGCACTATGCCATCTGACGTTGTGGAACCAGTGAATTCAAAGGGAGTATGAAGCATGATGTATTCTGGGTCCTGGAGAGAATGCTCTGTCTAGAGTTTCTAAAGGCAACGGGTTGATTGCGTTACTCGAGGGTCGCGCTGCCTCAAGGGGTTATTACACAAGCTGCATGTAAACCCTTCCGCGAACCGTTGAGTTTGGCTCTAGGCGTTTGTCCTGGAAGCCATCTACGCTAGCAATTAGAAATGCCAAGCCGAGTTGTGGCATGTTTCATACCTGGTGTCGTACACACGGCACCGACGGTCTCGGGTGGCGACTCCTGCGAGTCATCTGCATCATGTGCGCAATTTGCCGAATGGGACGGTCGTTATAGAACATACCACTCGGATAAAGTAATTACCTC
The DNA here is from genome assembly GCA_018360145.1 of Claviceps africana. NCBI lineage: Eukaryota > Fungi > Ascomycota > Sordariomycetes > Hypocreales > Clavicipitaceae > Claviceps > Claviceps africana. Next base: position 29,990 of record SRPY01000199.1, read on the forward strand.
CGGACAGCATTCACCGAGTCGACCAAAAACTCTCCAGATCAGAATTATGAACACTTTCTCTTAGAAATCCTCAAAAGAAAATGAAAACAATTCGGGTGGATTCCCTTTGGAGAATATCCGAAAGAAACTATGGACAATCTTATAAAATTCTTATGTGCAGCTCGTGACTTCAAACTTCATAACCGTAAAAGACAGTTACAATTCACACGTGTAACTCAACATTTCACCAAGTAATCAAACCCCTTCTGCAAATGACAACCCGCCAGCTTCTTGATCAACGGACATTGAGTGCCCCAGACCACAAACCTCGAATAAACGCACAGGGGTCAAGTCCTTTGGCGTACCCACGATACCCTTCGTTTTCAGGAGAGTCAAAGTCTCCTTGATGGCGCGGTAGGCTGGGGCAAGGCAGGCAAAGGAGAAGATCATAATCCTGAAACCCATTCGTCGAGCTTCGTCGACCGTGATGGTTGGGCTGGCGCCGTTCTCGACACTATTTAGCAGCAACGGCCACGGTGCCAGATCTTTGACGGCCTGTGCGGCTTGCTCTTTTGACTTGAAACCTTCGAGAAGGCCGACATCAGCGCCGAGATCCCGCGCTGTGCGTAGACGCTCGATGCATTCGTCATAGCCCAACGACTGCAGAGCATCCGTTCGGGCAATCAGAACAAAGTCGGAGCGCATGCGCACCCGAGCTGCATGAGCCGCACGGATACGCGAGTAATACTCTTCACGGGGTGCGACTTTCTTCCCGGAGAGATGGCCGCATCGTTTCGTGAGTACTTGGTCCTCGAGGTGGGCGCCAGCAACACCGGCACGGATGTACTGCTCGACGGTACGGGCGGCCATGATAGGACCTGACGCAACGCATCAGCCATAGAACAAGACGTTTTTTTTTTTTTTTTTTTTTTTTTTTTTTTTTTTTTTTTTTCGTTTCCTCGTCACGATCAATGACATATTACCCACCTCCGTAGCCAGTGTCCATATCCGCAATCAATGGAGGTCCGAACGGGTCCAGATTCGCAATCATATCGGCATTCTCGCGCATCTCGTGAAGCTGAGCGATGGCTAGGTCGGGCTGTCCAAGGCGAGAAGCTGTGGTTCCGGCACCAGTCTGGTGGTGGTTACTTGCGTCAGCATCTGGCTTGATAACACTACATGAGCTCGCGGCCGTGCTGTAAACTCACCATGTACATGGCGTCGAATCCGAGCTCGATAGCTGTGCGAGCCGACAAGCCATCGTAAACACCAGGACAGACAATGAGCTCGTTTGTTTCCAGAAGCATTTTTCGCAGCTTTGTAGCGCCCGAGACGGGCTCCTGCACCTCGGCAGAGATGTACTTGAGGGACGAGAAATTCGAGACAGCATCATTGTCCTCCACCGCATGATCACGGCGTCCGGATACATCACCCATATCACGGTCAAGGAGGCCGTCCAGGGTCACTGCCTTTTCGAGAACACTGGGAAACATGTTGAAAGTGTAATGGAAGAAAACAGAAGTGGAAATGATTCTTGTTGACTGTGGATGCGTAGAGAAGCAGTCGGTTATATGAATAGATGATGTCTCTGAGTGAGAAGCATCCTCGTTCAGCGGACAGACCTGGAGCTTTTATAGACTCCGTACGTAGTATCCTTTTCAGGTCTGTTACGTTTCAGACGTGCTCACGGAGAAATCGAGTCACGCCACGGAATAAAGAGGAATTCACGGACAGGGCGCGGACCTGAGATTACGAGAGGGCAACACATCATGGAGATCTGACACGGCAATGTCATCACGTACTTTGGCCGACTGGACGCACGCAGGCTCCTTAGCACAAGGATATTGGCGGCCTCTTCTTCCTCTGCTTCTTCTCCCCGGCCTACTCGGTAAGCAGTGTGGAGTTGAGATGTAACGACGCTAGCAAAGAAGCGTATAAGATAGAGTTGCCACGTGCTGCGTCCCAACTCTGGTTGATGTCTTGTCATGGGTAGCTAACCAATCGGCCTCATGGCCTGTTTGCTCCGAATATTCTGGGGCTTGCCAAGGATGCAGAACCTTCGATCAAGCTTGGCACTTTTGTCCGTAACCCACCGAGGAAATCATCATCTATAGCTTCGTCCCGGTGTTATCACACCGGTATATATCGGAAGAACGCATACGGGCAACCGCGTGATGCGAGCTAGTAAGACCCGTGGTAGGAAGGTTTTCCTCATCTCTGGTCCAACCCTAAGGGCGACAGATACAGAATCATCTGTTTTGTTTAATGTCTCCGCGCTATCTTCGGAGCCAACATTGCCAAGTCTCATTGCCAAGTCTCATCGCCAAGCGCCGCGATCGTTCCACACCAAGCACGACATGTCACGTTGGTCCGTATTTGCAGATCTAGTGTTCATGGAACCTCACCGTTTCGGCCACCCACGGCTTCGTACCGAATTTCTTCCCGAACGAGACGGACGGGTTGTGATGCTGGACCGGCTGACTGACCATATGAGGACGATGGAGACCGGCCGACTGACAGTGTCAGGACAATAGAGACGGCGAGTCTGAGGACGGATTTATGCGGCAAGGTCAGCAACCTTGCAAACCGGCCTCGGTGCGACCAATGAAGTTGCAGAAGAGAGACTTCCCTAATAGCAGCCGTCCCGCATCTGCTGGTTGTTGCTGGATGTTGCTGGATGATTTGTCAAGCCTACTATTGCAATTTCGGTGTATCAAGACGCAATGCGACGCAAGAGTCGCATCGAAAAATGCTTCTTTTCGGGGCAAAAGGGACATCGCTGTTTATCACCCGGGTCTAAATGCTGACGGTCTAGCATCGATGAAGAGACAAACAATGAGGAGAGATGCCAAAGGGTCATGTCTCACAACCGGCGGTGGGAGCTCAGAAAAAGAACAGAAGAAAAAGAAAGCAGCAAGGAAAAACTCTATTATCAATTTCAACAAGCGAAGCCGTGCCAAGCCGCTGGACGGGTTGATAAAGTCGCGCCAAGACCGACTTTCCCCATCGCGGCTAGCTCCACAAGCGGATCTGTCTGGCAGGCCACGCGCCTGGAGTATTGGCTGAATGCTCCCTCGTCAAATTGGCTCCGATTGCCTCCGAACTTCCGTGGCAAAGACAGAAAGAGGGGCCAGGAACAGAAAACAAAGAAGAAAACTACAAAAAAAGAGGGCATAACATCCCTTCCGGATCGCCAGCGCTCCTCTCAATGAAACCTCGACCTCTTCGGAACCCGTGACGCCTTCTCTCGCAGAGATGAAGAACCCATCAAACCCAGCAGACGCCGTCGTCTCGTCCGATTCGGAGACCGACCAGCCCAGCAAAGGTGCCGGTGTCTGGGCCAGATTCTCACAACACGTCGACCTTGAGGGCGCTTACATTCCCTTGCTTGCCTGCTGTTCTGTGTCAGGCCTGACAGATGGCACCATTTACAATGGTATGCCGCCTTGCACACACATACACACATACATACATACATTACATAAACATACACACAAAACACATGTACATACCTCGACGACGGCGAATAGTGCTAACTGTATTCTGCTCACAGCGTATGGCACATTCGTTTCCATGCAAACTGGTACGCACCTGCAAGGAACATAAAACTCACATATGATTTGACAAGCCGGAGAGCGACTCACACTTCATTCTAGGCAACACCATATTCGTCGCCCTTGGAACTTCTGGCTACAACAACAAACCGTACGGATGGGCTCGCTCGCTTTGCTCCATCGCCCTCTTTGTCCTCGGCTCATTTGTCTTCTCCCGCGTCTCTCTGTGGTTGGATGGTCGGCGTCGCGGCGTACTCATGCTCTCATTCTTTCTTCAATCGCTCCTGGTCACTTTGGCCGCTGCCATCATCCAGGGTGGGGTCATTGACGGCTCATATCCATCGAGAAGACCCCCGACAGTGGTCGAATTCAAGGAGCTCATCATCATTGCTTTGCTGAGCTTCCAGGCGGCCGGGCAAATAGTCGCCAGCCGGACCTTGAAGGTCGGTGAAGTACCTACTGTCGTGGTCACGAGCATGCTCTGTGACCTCATGTCTGACCCGGCGCTTTTCTTCCTTGGCAAAAACGACAAGCGTAACCGACGTTTCATTGCCTTTTTTCTGACCCTTCTTGGCGCCATCTGTGGTGGTTGGATCTCCAAGGCAGCAGGCTCTGTCGACCCCTCTCTCTGGACGGTGGCGGGCTTGAAGCTTGCCATTGCATGCTGTTGGTATTTCTGGAAGTCGGAGCCCGAGTCTGTGGTGTGATGGATAGATACCAGGGCGAGCGTTCACGTCGGACGATGCCTTGTTTTTTTTTGTTTTTTTTTCTGTGCGTCTTTTCGATGGGTCTGCGGCTATCAAGACCGTTTGTTCTTTTGGAAAACTTGATTCTGTGGATCAGAGCTGTCATTTATTTCATCTACGGCGACAGCGGGGAGTGCAGAATAGCTTCGGGTGGTCACCCACGTTTCAGGATACCAGCTGTTTTGATGAAGTGGATTCGATGCGTTCCGCATAACTCGCATACATTTGTACTTGACCGACTCAACCATGTAGTCAAATGGAAAGAAATGAAGCCTCGAGCATCTGAAGCTAGAGTTGGGCATCCGTAGTATCAAGCACATCGGGTACGGAAGGGTCGAGTCTAGTCCCTGACCCTGATTCGCCTAGTACCGTAACCTCCGCCCTCCATCTGCACCTTAAGCTTAAAACACAGCCACGCACTCTAACGTTCACATGGTTTAATCCGCAGGTTCTTATTGGGTTCTGGGTACCGAACGGCACGATTCTCGGCACAAAACAGGGGACAGGGCCGAGATTTGCATTGGCTAAGAGCAAAAAGGCTGGCATGGGAGAGAAGACGGGCGTACGGATCATATTTCTGCTGCCGCATCCGGAGCGTATAAATACCACGTGCCAAGCCAAAGGCGTTGGGCACAAGTCGCATGTTCCGCTGGCGCAGATGTGATTTGTGACACGGTGGCAGAGGCATCGTCTGCACGTAGGTGATGCCACAATGGGCTCAGGCCATTCCGCAGAAAATCTCCGCAATCGCTGACGTCTCCCTGTAGATTGCCCAGCGTTTCCATTGGAAGGGGTATGGGTTGTAGACGCGGAATCGTTCATGCACGATACGGCTTGGGTTGACAGACTTGGTCCGCATGACTGCTCCGTCCTTGTGTATACCATATGGCCATATCGTATCTGGGGGCTTGGCATAATCATATAAATATACGGAGATAATGCAAGTCATTTTTTGCCTACCTTTATTCCCTCATCATTGATTCGTGTCCGTGACACGGATAGCCAGCTACAGGGTACAGCGTACCAATGTATGGATGATGTCGATCATGAAGAGATTGACCGCCATGCCAAGACGGGATTAGGCCGGCGCAACCGGCTCGAGGCAAAGAGGCGACAAGACCAATGCATTTGTCATGTCATCTGTCGGATTTCTGACGGCAAACTCGGCAGAAGCTTTTAGAAAACTTCGCTCTAAGCTTCCTTGGTGAGCCCCGCCGGACCGAACCGGCGCCTTTTCTCCGACGCAAGCGAATCAACCTCCTGCCAACCCCTCGGTATGCGCAGACCCAGCGAACCGACCGGGATAAAACATAAGTGCTTACCCCTTTTTCCAAACATGGGGGGATCAGTGTTTTCTGGCATCTCCCGTTATATGTATGCGACGGGGAGCTGGGTCAGTCCCGAACCAGCGCATCCGCGGGGTGCCTGTTGGGGCCTGGAGGTGGATTCGTCAAAGTCAAAGGGAGTCGCGACAAGAACGATGCTCCCACGAAACGAAATGCGCGTCTCGTGTCGGCCTCGGTCGAAACTCACATCGCTTTGAGGAAGGCGCGAGGGCGCTCTCGATGTTGCGCCTGATTGGCCAGGCTTCAAATCTAGACCCTGTTCTTGAGGAAGTTAAGCGCCGAGCTGACAGGTCAAGCGAGATTGACCAGATTGCACATACCAATGGAACGTAGCGAGTCCGGTGCGAGAAGGCTGCCTAGCTCTAACTAACAAGCTATCTGATTAAAGAAAAGTGGGGGTGCGTGGCGGCAGGGCGCCAAGGGGATACGGACGGTTTTATTGGACGATAGAAGAGGCCAGCCAAGACGCTAGTGGAGCCTTTTCTGCGCACCAAGGGGATACCTCCGTCGACAACCAAGTGGGCGCATCCAGTCTAGGCTTCGCGTCAACGGCCAACGTGGAAGCGGAAAAGCCACTGAGCGACTCTTTTACGCACTGCGCCGCTACGGAGCAATTGCTAGCAGGACCAAACAATCCGACAGAACCAAACTCTCCAGTTCATTGCGATCGAGCCTTCGTCTTGGCCGTCATATCGGTTCTTGCATAACCAGCGCGCTGCGTGGACCATTACGAGCCGAGCACAACGATAGCCTGGACCATCAATCCATTGTGCAGATCCCGAAGAACGACGCATGGGGGGTGGGCTATATCCTCCGAATACTCTCTGTTGCTGACCCGGTCGAATGATGGTCGACGAGAATCGATAGGCAGCCGCCATCGGCGAAGCCCTCGTCGAGCCAACCGTTGGCCTAGCAAGATGCGGATTTCCATCAGAGAACAGTTGGCTGCGCTCGTTCTTTTTGCAGTGCTGCTAGCCTTGACCATCGTGTCCGTCCCAACATGGATTTTTGTCCAGGACTTTGTCACCGGAGTCGAGTCCGACGGTCTTTCCCTGACGGCATCTCTCAAAGCTTCCAGGATCGATTCCGCAATAAACTTGCTTGTAACCATCAGCCAGACGGTATCAACCCGCATCCTTCTTCAAAAGGCCTATGTTGACTTCTACAATAACAACGCCACCGACCCCTTCACGGCCGCTCGGGTCGATTTGGAGAGCGCCATGAGCACAAACCTTCTCACTGGCTTGCTTCAAGCCCGACTGTACTCAAGGAATGAAACCGGCGCAAACCCCGGTGGCCTACTCAACGTTACCGGCGACGGTGTTGGATCACAAGCGCAAAACATTCTTCTACCCGACTTGACCCCCAATGGCTCCAGGGTGAACCTGAGTGACACAGAATACGGGTACCCGGCCTCACTATACCCAAACATATCCTACGACTACTTGGGGTTCCCCAATCCTTATGTGCCGTCCACCCCAGCCGTCGGCGCAAATGCCTTTCCAGGAGTGAAAATAAGTGACCACGACGGGCTTCTCCTCGGACCATTAATGGTCAACGAGTCTTTCGCCCTGATGTCATTGACAATTCCCGTCCGATCGGTCAACATCCAAAACTTTATTCTTGGCTACATGACGTTGATCGTGCCGGCTGGGTCTCTGATTGACGTCCAGGCCTCACGCGAAGGACTGGGCTCAACAGGTATGGTTCTTCTCGTTGGGCCCGAAAGCCCTTCCAACCATTTCCCCCCGTCAACAATTCCTCCAAACACCACTCATGAGCCGGGCGAGGGTTCATTGAGCAGCTCCGAGTTTCGCTTTGTATTACCACCAATTCCGCCCTCGGGACAGGCCGAGCGACACTTAAATAGGGACTTTGGACAAGGGAATTACAGCTGCGGATTCACACCACCACAATACTTGGGCGTTTCCGATGTATTCGGTAGATACAATTATCAACCGAATAATGCCAGAGCGTTGTTGTCGACAACAAACGAGCAGGGAGTATCAGTGGCCATTGGAGTGGCTCGTCTCCAATCCAAGCTTGTTGACTGGGCGATAGTCGTGGAAAAGGCTAGAGGCGAGGCGTACGCGCCAATCGCGACCTTGCGTAAAATCCTCTTGGCTTGTGCATTTGGAACGGCAGGGCTTGCTCTGCTTCTCGTCTTCCCCTGTGCACATCTCAGCGTTCGACCCATACGACGGCTCAAAATGGCCACAGAGTGTTCAATTCATCCCCCGGGATACGTGAAACCCTATGACGACGGTGACGAACTCCCTCCTCGCTCCGGCGGAACATTGTCCTCGGCCTCCATCAAGGGATTCTTCGCCAGTCTCCGTCATCGTCTAGTGAAGCCGAGACGATCCATGAACCAAGCCGATATTGACAATCATCGTCGCATATTTAAAATTCCCGGGCGAGTGGACGAGCGAAAGCACTTTGTTACCGATGAGCTGACTGAGCTCACGGGCGTGTACAATGAGATGACAAACGAGCTGGTGAAGCAGTACACCTCGTTGGACCAAAAGGTGGCGGAAAGAACCCGTGAATTGGAAATAAGCAAAAAGGCGGCCGAAGCTGCCAATGAAAGCAAAACGCTTTTCATTGCAAACATATCTCACGAACTCAAGACACCGCTGAACGGCATCATGGGAATATGTGCTGTTTGCATGGAGGATGATGATATTCTGCGCATACGGCATTCTCTTAAAACTTTGTACAGGTCAGGTATGACAGGACTTGGCCGCAGTGGAATAGTCGACCAACTGGACTGACTTGACAATAGGAGAACTGCTCCTGCACCTTCTCGAGGACCTCTTGAGTTTCTCGAAAAATCAGATCAGTCATCAAATTAAGCTAGAAGACAGGGAATTCCGACTGGGGGAGATCAGGTCACAGGTCGTCTCTATTTTTAACAAGCAAGCACGAGAGAGTGACATTACATTCGAGGCGACCTTTGCCGGCCCTGATGGTGATCAACCAGCCGATTGTTCGGACCCGGACGGTGTGGCAAACATGTTGCCGGCCCTGGGCCCACACGACATGGGCCGATTACGAGATCTTTACCTTTGGGGCGATCAACATCGGATCTTGCAAGTCATCATCAACCTGGTCAGCAACAGCTTGAAGTTTACGCCTGCCGGAGGTAAAGTACAGCTTACAATACGATGTATTGGTGAAATCGAGCATCATAACAAAGAAGGCAAGTCGTCCAAGAACAGCTCCTTGCGAGCTGGGCGATCCCGGCATAGAGTAGGCTCAGGATCTCCACGGTCTTCCATGTCAAAGGCCACGACGACGATGTCGGCAAGCAGGGAGGGGCGGACGAATCACAAAACGTTCAAGGTCAACCCTCATATGCGTGTCAGAGAGCGTTCACCAACCCCGCCTCGGTGCAATGCCAGATCCTATCTCTTCGAGTTCCAAGTAAGCGACACTGGAAGAGGCATACCCAAGGAGATGCAGAAAAGGGTATTTGAGCCATTTGTTCAAGTTGATTCCAGCCTGAGCAAGAAGTTTGGCGGCACAGGCCTTGGGTTGAGTATCTGCTCTCAGCTTGCGAAACTCATGGACGGATCCATTAGCTGCACGAGTACCGAAGGTGTGGGCTCCACCTTCTCGCTGCGAATACCTCTGAGACACGTCAAAGATCGCGTGCCGAGCACGGCTTCAAGCAGCATACGATCGAGAGCACCAAGTCCCGCTTCCGTCAACGGAGCATCCCATCGCAACTCGGTCAGCAGTGTATATGTCCATGAAACAGAATCTACCGAGGACACATCTACGATGCGCAAAGACAATCAGCCTCGGTTGGTGGGGCTCAGTACGCCTTTCTTTGCGCCAAGCCCTACGCTTCCGCCGACTAACGAAGACCGAAAAATGGTCGCCTATCGAAAGATGAACGCTGATAGAGCAGGCCGTGATGAGCTGCGCGTCCTCGTGGCCGACGACAACTCGACCAACGTCGAAGTTGTCAGTAGAATGCTTAAACTCGAAAAGATATACAACGTGACCATCGCGAAGGACGGGCAAGAAGCATACGAGCTGGTGAGAGCGAATATGGAGGAGGACCGGCATTTCGACCTCATCCTGATGGATGTTCAGATGCCGAACCTGGATGGGCTACAATCCACGCGACTGATTCGCCAGATGGGCTATGCAGCGCCCATTGTTGCCCTGACTGCCTTTTCAGAGGAGAGTAATGTTAGGGAATGCATGGAATCCGGGATGAACGAGTTTCTTAGCAAGCCCATTCGGCGACCAGCACTGAAAAAGGTGCTAACCAAGTTTGCCACAATACCCGAAGAGTCGGGATGACATGCGTAGCCTGCTTGGCGTCTATTGAACAGAATTTTCCTGCCTCTTGACCACCCTAATCAAGTCCATCTCCACCATTGTCGCGTCACTCGTGGAAACCTGACTCATTTTATTCTTTTCGCTTAGCCAGTGATGGCATCCCAATGGATAATAATGACGCTTGACGCACCGGTTGCTGAATGGCCATGACCAAGCCTCGCGTTGTCGGCCCAGGTCCTCTCGGGGGGAGACGAGCGGGGGGGGGGGGGGGGGGGGGGGGGGGGGGGGGGGTGGACTTGACTCGGCGCAACATCAAAGAGTAAGCAGACACTTGCAATTGTTTGAAAGTAGTTTATACTCTAAACAATCCGGGGAAAAGAGCTAATCTGACAGACTATTTTCTGCCACGGATGAACGTCGATGACAGGTGAAGTGCTTTTGCAGAGGTTCCGATACATTGGCCTCCGTCGCCCGTGTTTAGACGGAGAACGACACCCAAGTTGGTCGTTGACTCGGCCGGCATAGCCGCGGCCGAGTCACCCCATCTGTACAAAGTCGAGGCTTTGGTCCACGGGTTGAGTAGCACCAAGGGCGCAAGGATGGCTTCCCTGGACGCCGCTCGTCTCCCGCCGGTCCGCCCGAACAGGATCCCCGTGGCACAACCTTTCCCGCCAAGAAGAGGTCTTGTTGCGAATTGGGGTTCCACGAATACTTGTGGTTGAGTTTGAGTTGGGCTTGGCTTGGCTTGGTGCGCGGTTGTATGGATGCGTTGAACCACCTTCTCAGATGTCCAGGGTGTGACGATGAAGGAGGGAACACCAGAGTGGCAAATAAAACAGAAAGCCAGAGGATCCTCTCTCTCACGTCAGCCGCGTCCGGGTTCTCCTCCGGGACCGGCGCTGGGAGAGCTACCATAGCGGCCGCCATGGGGCCCGCCATCGAGGAACCCGTCAGACGGGAGACGCACCGGGGCTGTAACCAGACGTGTTTGTGGCACAAGGTTTGGCAGGTATGTGCAGCGAGCGGGTCGTAAGTCATGCCGTAACCCGGCAAACCAGAATCGTATGGCGAATTGTTCGCAAGTACCTGCACCCACTGCACCAGTGACCAGTGACCAACCACTCAGCGACCTCTTGTCACTGGCTTGAGGCGGGCCCCGCTGGCCGGGCGCGGCCCACCGTCTGACTGGTTGCTGTTCTTCCAGGCACGCAGGTACTGCTTCGGTATTCTGTCCAAGTGCCGGGCGGTGGGGGAGAGGTAGGCTTGCAGGCTCCATGAGGCGTATCTGGTACTGCGCTAGTACCTACGCGCCGCCCTCTGCGCACAAAAAGGACGGTGCTGCTATGTGGGGGCGGCCCTCGGGAACCGTCCGAGGCGCTATGTTCCGTCGCACGTGGCTCAGGCTGGGTGGCTGATGGCATTGCTTCCACGTCTGTGGCGGCATCCACCAACGGTTCGGTCCGCAAGTCTGGTGGCTGTCCGCTGTCCGCTGTCGGCTTCCCTTTACCTCGACCGCGTCTGGCACGCCAGTCTGATTTGTGCCGTTTCGACATACGAGGCAGATTGGAGGATGCCACGGCTCTGGCGCAAATCGCCCTCGTCGCCAGACGCCCTCGGCTGGCACAGCCATTGCGCCGCATTGTCCACCACGAGTCGGGACCGCCACCTTCCCTTTTCAGCTGAGGGGCTGTGCATTTCCTGTGCCAAAACGAAACCAGTCGTCAGGATATTAAGTTGAGCACACATGCACACATGCACACATGCACATCCAGCTAGTCCAGGTCATGCTCGACATTTTGCCATATGATTTTGGCCTACTACATCAAGGCCCATGGATTCACGAGATGGCGTGGGGGCCCAAGTCGGGTCCGCGACAACGCATCGACGACGACGCGGATCAAAAGCAGAATCAGAGCCGGTTCCCGAACCAAGCAAGCATGACCTTGCGCGCGCCCATTCTCTACTCCTGTGCTTGATGGCCAGTGTCGGGACCGGAATTGCCGTGTAAGACCTCCGTCCGCCGCCTCACGTCCATCTGCCATGGCGTGCCTTGGCCGTCTGCCCGTTGGAGGATAAGACCAAGCTTGCATGAGGGTGAAGATGGAGATGAAGACGAGAACGGAAAATGAGAGCGAAAATGAGAGCGAAAATGAGAGAAACAATGAGAGAAACAATGAGAGCAAAAATGAGAGCAAAAACAAAAAGAAAATAAACACAGAACGCACAGAAAACACACGCAGCAGCCGCACTCTTGGTTAACCCGGCCGGTTGCCTATATTCAAAGCGCCATCCTTCTGGTCATCACATGGGCTGTCCAGCCCAAGGCCATGAGATCGACCCTCTCGCACAACTTCATCTCCATCAACCCCGTCACCACCGACGCGCCAAGGCCGGAAACATTCATTCGAGACCACTCGCTGTCCGTCATGCCCGTCCCGGTCCACTCACACAACGACTACCGGCGCCCGAGACCTCTCTACTCGGCCCTCGCCGCCGGGTGCATGGGCGTCGAGGCTGACGTCTGGCTCTCGCCCGACAAGACCAATCTGCTCGTCGGCCATGAGGCCTCGCGCTTGAGCGAGACGCGAACCCTGCAATCCTTGTATCTCGACCTCATCAAGCAAATCCTCGACGAGCTGAATCCGGCCCGTGCCTCCAACACGTCTAGCCAGGACAATGCCGTGCCCCGCGGCGTCTATCCATCGTCGCCCGAAACCTCCCTGATGCTTTTCATCGACGTCAAAGGAAACGCCACCGACATCTGGCCCCTCGTGGACAAGCAGCTCCAGCCTCTCCGGGAGCGCGGCTACCTCTCCAAGCTCGACCACACCACGCCCGCATCTCCTTCCGACCCGGAGTCTCAGCCCGTCTTCCAACGCGGACCCATCACCGTCGTCGGAACGGGCAACCTCGGCCCGTCCAACGTGACCGGCACCGGCTGCGACGCCCTCTCCCGCTACCACGACAGCTTCCTCGACGCACCGCTGGGATCCCTTGCCGACGCGTCCAGCTTTGGCACCCTCCCGTCCTGCCGCGCAGAATCGCTCCTCGGCATCCCGCTGGCCAAGTACCACACCGCATCCGCCTCGTTTCCGCACCACGTCGGACTCGTCCTCAGCTCCGTCAGCGACCGTCAGCGCGGCACGATCCGCGCATCCCTCCGAGCCGCCGCGGCCAAGAACCTGACCTCGCGGTACTGGGCGACGCCAACGTGGCCCGTCTCGCGCCGCGACCACATATGGCAGGTCATGGTCGAGGAAGGCGCCGGTCTTTTAAACGCCGACGACATTGAGAGCGCCACGAGGCTGGAGTGGAGCAGGGCGTACGGCGCCGAGCTTGTCTGGATGGGTGTCTCGTCTGCCTACATGTTTGTGGCCTCGCTGCTCATGGCCTACTTGTACCATCGGTCTGGCAGGAATCGCACGCGGGCCTCCATGGAGACGGTGGTGTGAAAGGGGGTCAGGGCTTGAGGCTAGAAAAGGCGACACGGGGAGTGTGTTTTTTTGTTTCCTTGATTTTGTGCTGAATTTTTTTTATTGATTTTTTTTATTTATTTTCTCTGTCACGTGTTTTTCACGATTGATCATGTAGAATACCCAGCTTGGAAATAGGTGAATGGCCAGAATTTTCTAGATATGCTCTCCAGCAGACTTGATTTTTATTTTTTTTTTATTTTTTTTATTCTTTCATTATTATTCTTATTATTATTATTATTATTATTTTCGAAAAGATGTGACCTGCAGGGCTCGGTCATGATGACTCCATCGTGCTCCGTGTGGCCAGCAGAAGGTACCGGGATGTGCGTGTGGAAAAAGCTTCCGAATGACTTAGTCGCCCGTCATGTGCTGGCAGCATCGGAGGTGGCCGAAACGTCATTCCTCGGCCCGACGTCACATTCGAGCTGGCCGTGGGATCCTTCGTCCCCCGTGCCGCTCGACATCATGTGCCCGCTGCGACACTTGCGCTTGATCAAGACTGGTCAGCCGCGACGCGACGCCGCGCAGCACAAGACGTCGGCCTGCCATGGACTCTGGTGCTCCTCCTCGGTGCGTCTGGTTTGGTCCGATCAGGCGAGACCAGGGACCAACTCGGGCATTCGTGAAACCTGCATGCGAGCTAGCCGCTTCCGAAAGCCGGGAAGCCATGACGACGCAACGCACCCCCAGGGTTGACAAAGACATTGTTGATGTTCTGGCGGCGGTGCCGTCACATCGATATGACAATCTGACAATCCGAGTCTGGCCATCTGACAGCATAGACAATATTACTACATGCAAGGCACAACCCACTGTAGATGGCACCTGCCCAAATCAGGGCGCAATGTATCTCCGATATCTCGCCGCTCCGACAAAATGCCTGCCATGGCGCACGACTTAACCTTTGGCCAAGATGCCAAGGCCTCGGCTGGCAAACACCAATGCAGCCGTATCATGCACCACCCTTCTCGCAAACAACCAAGGGACCTTTCAGCTGTGTTCCCAGGAGATGCCATCAGCTGTAGTATAAATACCACGTCGTGGCCTCTCCACGGCCATGGCTCTTGCATAGTCGTGGCTGCCTAGATGCTCATACCATCTGTAATCCAAATCCGCTGTCAAGAAAAAAAAGTCAAAGTGAAAAGAAGTAAAAAGCAAAACACAAAAACAACCAAAAACAACCAAAAAACAAAGGGGAAAAAAATGACCGCCCTTCTTCGACCCTCCACAGCCCTTACAGCCCTCGCCGCCCTCGTCCGTGTCGCCGCCGCCGACCGCCAGAGCTGTCCAGCAGACGTGCCGCTCTCCTGCCACAACGAGACCATTGTCGAAAACACGTGCTGCTTCATCCCCTCCGGACAGCTTCTCCAGACGCAATTCTGGGACAGCCAGCCGGCCACCGGACCTTCGGGTACGAACAACCCACGCACCAACCCAAGAGCATAAACGCCACGCGCGAGAGAACTAACCCCGTGTAAAACCAAAAAAAAAAAAAAAAAAAAAAAAAAAAAAAAAAAAAAACCCAGATTCCTGGACCATCCACGGCCTCTGGCCCGACAACTGCGACGGCTCCTACCCCGCCCGATGCGACACATCCAGGGCCTACACCGACATCCAGGACCTCCTCTCCTCGGCGGGCGCCACCGAAACCCTCGAGTACATGCAGGACTTCTGGAAGGACTACCAGGGCGACGACGAGACCTTCTGGCAGCACGAATGGGGCAAGCACGGCACCTGCATCAGCTCCCTCGAACCGACCTGCTACACCGACTACCAGTCCAAGGAAGAAGCCGTCGACTTCTTCAAGAAGACGGTCGAGCTGTTCCAGGCGCTGCCGACGTACCGGTGGCTCGCCGACGCCGGCATCACCCCGTCCTCGACGAGGCACTACAGTCTGAGCCAGATCCAGAGCGTTCTTTCGCAGCAGCACGGCGCCGCGGTGACGCTGGGCTGCAAGGGCAAGGCGTTGAACGAGGTCTGGTACCATTTCAACGTGCGCGGGTCTCTTCAGGACGGGGAATTCGTGCCCGCCGCGCCTGACGGCATGAAGGGCCGGTGTCCCGCCCAGGTCCTGTACAGGCCTAAATCCGAGAGCTTTGAGGGGCTGTGAGGAGTGCGAGGAGGCGATGGGGATGGGTGGTGTCCTTGTTGCGTGGACTGAGGGGTGCGACATGGCGGGATCGCTGCGCAAACCAACCCCTTGCATGGAAAGACAATGTAGAACTGAAATCAGCATAGACCGTATCAGCAAGACGGAAATCCAGCTCGTCTGCCCCGTGCCCGCACGGTGGGCATACGTCAAATGACCAAAGTCTGGAAAAGTCGTGCTCCCCCGTGCATCAGCACTCAGCATGTACATCATGTACACACAATGGGTACCGAACCCAACACAGATATGTACAACAAAATACCTCCCCGTAGGCGTGAGCCCCAGCCAAGACCTCCATCACCTACCATGTTCCGCACAGTAGTCGTGGAAAGATGTTGCGTTGCCCAGCGCACCAAATCACCAGCCACCAGGGTGCATGCATTCTCAAAAAGACGGATGCCGTCGTCGAGAACAAACCGTTGGGAAGGTGAGCGACGGACACTGTGCCATGACCAACTCATCATTTCCTCATTTGCACAGGTATACGGAGATCTCGTCAAGAGGTCTGGGACACTGATTGCGCGATGCGTAGACGAGCATCGTCCTCAGAGTCGTCCTTGACAAAGAGTCATCCATCCGCTTTGGCGGCCGATAAAAATACCGTAATGCCATAGTTCCGCCAATTTCAAACAAATTTTCACTGAGAAAACAATTATGTAGATAAACCAAGCCCAAAAAAAAACGAAAAAAAAAAAACGAATGTTTCGAGGATTCTCCGGTACAGGGAATCGAACCCTGGGCTGCTCGGTGAGAGCGAGCGATGTTAGCCACTACACCATACCGGATGTGCTGGTGTAAGACACTTTGCTATCTAGTACTATGAGGGTCACAAAGCAATCCCGCCTTGCCGCGCACCACGTCCCCGGCCATGAAGCCGCTTCCTCCAACGACCCGTATTCCAGTCACCGCCCAAACCCAAACAATGAAACAAAACCCCGCAATTTGCCGTCCCATGACCCCCAACCCCCCCGAGCAGCTCCAACAAGGAGATCTCCACCTCCGCCGCTGGCAAGCCTCGGACGCGCCCGCCCTCGAAGCCGCAGCAAGCAGCTCCCTCGCCGAACTCACCCCCTGGATGCCCTGGGCCACCCAAGGCTACGGCGCGACGCAAGCCCAGCAGTTCCTCGCCCAGACCAAGACATGGTGGGAGGCCGGCGACGCCTACGACTACGCCCTCCTCCTCGACGGCCAGCCCAGTGGCTCGTTCGGGCTGATGAGGGGCGACGATGCCGACACCCTCGAGATGGGGTACTGGCTCGCCACGCGCGCGACGGGTCGGGGGTGGGCGACGCGCGCGGCCGAGGTCCTCGTC